>JAMKCH010033040.1:0-47136 GCA_023653785.1 Ophioderma brevispina
AGTGTATGTGTGTGCGCGTGTGTGTTAGTTTGTGTGTGTGTGTGTGCGTGTGGGTGTGCATGTGTGGGTACATTTGTGTGTGTGTGTGCGCGCGCGCATGTGTGGATGTGTGCGTGGTTCACTTTACTTAAATCACACAATCTTACAAAAATCACATTTATGTACAAAAATCTAACAAAATTACACAAATAGCACACCAGCTGTACATTTTGTGAGATTTTGTGAGATTCAATGGCGTTAGGGTTAAGTAAATTCATTGCACATGCTTTACTTGAAATTTTACCTAAGAGTCTTATTATTAACCTGAAAATGTTGGTCTTCAGGACAATGAAAAGTGGTAATATTGTCCAGTGGACAATCATAACTAGGGCAAGTGATCCGCAAACATACGGCAAATTCGGCAAACACTAAAATTGAAACCTTTGCAATTTAAAAAACAAATTAAAATAAAAAAAATACTCTACTAGGACTCGAACCTGGTTCATTCACATCGTAAGTCAGAGAGACCTTACCGCTAGACCACGAAGGCGGTTGACGACAGCTTCTGTTTTTATACCATTTATCACACTCTTATTAACATCTGTATTCATTCATACCTATACCGTGATATACAGGACTACAGTTGCGGGGGACAATGGTTACTTTCACTGGTGTAAAAGGAACTATAGTCCGATAGAAACTATAGTCCGGTTAAACTATATAAAAACCTAGAAACTAATATTGAAGTAAGGACTACTATTTCTAGAGAGAGGGGTCCACGCGGTGAAGACTATTGACCCTGGAAGCCATGGTCCGGAATATAAAAACTAGCAACATTAAAGCAAGGACTGTTATTCCTAGGAACAGGGGTCCACAGGGTGAAGTCTACTGACCCTAGAAGCCATGGTCCGGAGGACCGCTCGGTTCTGTAGTCCGGTTAGGGCTATTGTCGGACCCCTGAACCACAATCCCCCGGGCTATATCTCCAGGGGGACTATATCTCCTTTCACACCGGTTCCCAAAATCATACCTTTATTCTCATTCTTAAACAGCATTTATCATTTAACATGTTTAAGGTCATCTTTAACTCAATTTCGGGATACTTTACAGCTTAAATACATCAAGAAAGGACTGCCATCACCCAGTGAAAACAATCGAACAACCCGCTGAACGCAACGATCATACGCAACGAGACGCAACGTTGGCAGGCGCGCGCGAAAGTAGCAAAACGCGTTATGACGCGAGCGCTTCAACCTAAAAAATAACTTCAATACGCAGCGCGTACTACCTGGGTTCAATTAAACGAATTGAACCCGGGCATCAACCAATGAAATTGCTTACATTTTCACAGCTGTTTAAGAATATCCAATAGATCAGTGCAGTAATCAGTGCAGTATACCATATATAATATTACCACAGGAGCTTTAAGGATGAACTTTCAGCTGTCATTTTTGAAGCCAAAAGAGCTTCAGTTTTGGAATAAAAAAGACTGCAGTTTGTGGTCCTAAAAGTGGGCATTTGCGACAGACAGACTTTTTGATGGAAACACTTGGATTAGTTTACTGCGGAATATTGGTGCCGTCGAAGGACAAACCCGTCGTTGTGAACTGTTGAACAAAGATTTTCAGGACTGCTGCGAAAAAGAAACTTAATTTCTGAAGAAAATTCCCATATAGATTTCTGAATAAGTGTAAAAATATATATGCTACGCTGCATGTTGATATTTTGGAGTCTTCATTGTGAGGATAAATCATCGTTGAACCGCAACGATTCTTTTAACTCTGAACATTGGTCACCACGTCAGAATTGGCACTTTGTAAGATTGTAACTTTTAAGGGTATCGTCATTGTCATTGTAATTGTGTTTTGGACATTCCAAATTCTTCGACAAGTCAATTTGTTAAAAATGTAATAAATCAATGTTATCAGTGTTATTATATAAAGTTGGATCATTTATGCTCAAGGCTCATTTGTTTGTGTTTAAAGGAAATTTCTGACATTTGCGTCCACCAGACATCATAACAATAAGGATATCATAAATATTTTAAAAAGAAATACCTAAATTCTGCCCGCTAATTCAGAATTTCAGAACTTCGGTTTACCATGTGCCATTGTTTGGACCGTAAAGAAGACCTTCAGACCCCCCCCCCCACCCACACCCCATTGGAAACATTTCAAACATTACTTTGAAAGAGTGAAAGCACCTCATACTTTGAAAGAATGAAATCACCTCATACTCGGGGCTTCAGATTTGGCTATACAAGGTTCTGGAATTATTAACCCCACGGAGATTTATTATTAACGCCATATGCATCGGCACTTTTGTGCTTTTGTGCAACACAGGCCGTCCAATTTTTAATACCAGGTAAAGTCTCTATCCGTTATCATGCTGATGATGGATAGAATTTCTCGATCAACATTTATGTAGTGCATTTGCTATGGGAATTAAAGATTTCGTGCACGGAGAGATAACTTTGTGTTCATATAATGACGGTCCTCGGTTTTCTTCTCCAGAGAAATCATCCCTCTTTCACAATTTAAACCCGTAAATAGTTGGTTTTTGGTCAATATCTGCACAGAACTAGTATTTATACCACCAAGCCTATATTTGAATGGTGGTTTTTGGGGATGCTTACTTCCCATTAAATTTATATTTTTATACCACCATCAAAGCTGGACTTTACGATATATCAATTAAAACTAGTTGAAACTCGCCAAAAATGTAAAAGGTTTGCGCAAATACATCACTCTATAAAACGACAAAATGCAACTCCAGCGTGAACTGAAAAATATGTTACACAATGAAACTGCCAAATAAGATGCTCATGGCCCGGAGCAAATATTTTTAGGGGTCGACAAACACAGAACCGTTATGTTGGGGACATTTTAAGTTTTGCGAATACGTCATAATTAGATACATTAATATCTTACTAATTAAGCCACGTTGATATTTGCATTTGTTCATTTGTAGAGCGTACAAAAAAAAACGTAGCCTAAAATTAATATGCCAAATTTCTCATAATAATAACTTTGCAAACCAACTAATCGCATACATTTCCTTAAATTTTAACCAACGTAAAGCCGCAACAATAATCCTTGCCAAATATTTCCAGTCAAATCGATGTTCAGTACAATTTGTAACTCTATTGAGCTATTTACGCTTAAACGCAGCTGTCAATGTCTTCTGGGAATGATAAAAATGATTACAAAACCTTCCCCAAATTATTATAGATGAAGATTGTACAAGTAAGTTAATTTGGCATGCATATTCTAAAAGTAGGTCGTTTTGGTGGCTATCTATGTGTTTCCGCCGCTACTAATCTTCTTTCAATTTGCCGAAATTGAACGAGTTGCTAAACTTATTACGAAAAGGGAAGACTGGAGAATTACAACTTAATTCAACCCTGAATGAGTTTACCACAAAGCCAAGTCGTAATCAGATTTTTCTTTTCTTTCATTACTATTGAAGCGGTGGGGTTGTTTGTGTGTTTGTAGTGTGCCGTGGGGTTGCGCGTGTATGTGTTTGTTGACATACATTCACCTTTTTTTTTTAAAAAAGACAAAAATACTCTTTTGCTCATAAAGTTGAAATTTTTTTTTTCCAGACCAATCTTAAAACGTATATTCTATTTAACGCCTATCAGTAATCATGAATTTCAGATAGGTGAATGATGTAATAAGTAGGGACATAATGAGTCCCCACTACAGGTGAAAGGGATCCGTCATAACTTGACCTCTTTGAATACTGTACAATGCCTTTTGTTTGGGGCTATAAAAATGCCAGACCGTCCGTTGTTTGTTACTTTTCCCTGCTCCAAGCTGTTGTTCAAGGAGGCCCATTTTTTCAAGTTGTTTGTTACCTTTTGACAACAAATCTACATAGGTTCCCTAGGCTATGCCTCGTGCAACGGGCCCTTAACCACAATCAATACGTATACGCCCGAAGAGTGCTTGCACTCCGACGGGAAGGGTAAGACATCCAAATCGCTGGTTGCCCGGATAATATCGCAGAACTGGGTTCTGTAAATCCTAGACCTCACGAGAGGTTGGTTCATTTGAGGCCACGAAATCTTCAGGACGACCATGATTAACTACCAGACGTCAGAAACCCGGAAAAGGCCAACGAGCGGTCTCGCATCGTCTGTTGTGGATAAGACCTATGGAATAAACGTTGCCTCCAAACTGTGATTGATATTGCTTCACACGGTTTAACCTAGAAAGACGAAATGACCAAAATGTCCATCGCCCCAACCGTACACCACAGAGTTGATCGAATTCGCTGGGCTAGGGAGTACAGAATATTACAGCTCGACACTGGCGAAATGTCGTGTTTATTGGCAAGAACATCTACATCCTTCACCATCACGATGGACGACAAAAGTTTTCGTCGATTACATGGTATGAACCTCCGAGATGACTGTATTCAGGACTCGACTGAAGATTGCCGGCGGCTCAGTGATGGTATATGGTCCGGTATTTCATGGGAGGAAAACCTCACTGGTGGTGCCAGATGGAAACAGGAACGGTCCTGCCGTGTTAAAAACCTGGACATTCTGGAAAACCACTCTCTCCACTGGCAAGAACGGGGTTTTTTGTAAACAATTTTCGGCTGCATGACACAATGTTTGCCGCACATGGCCGCTGCAGTAGACAATTATTTGAGGCAGAGGGGGTGGAGCAGATACCATGGCTGCTTTGCTTCAGTGATTTGAACCCTAATCGAGCATGCTGGGATGCCTTAGGCCGGAGCCATCAATTACAGGGACGATCTTCCTCAAACACTAGAGGAGTTATCTCAACCTCTGACCGATGAGTTTGACGCTCTGACCATTGACATCATAAACAACCTTGTGGACAGTAATGCGCGCTTCTTGACGCACTGATTCATGCCATGGTTGCCATACTCGATGTTAGTGACGATGGACCTTAAAACATTACTATTGAACATTTTAAATGCCAATGAAATCAACCGCAAAAAAGGGTTATATGTAAAATACATGTGAAAAACTTGGAAAAAATCCTTAAATCTGCCTGTTCAAGATACCGTCGTTTCTTCAGGCTCAGGGCAACGTTCGTAAAGGGTTACTTGTGGACTAAGTTCATGGTGGATATATTCGGAAGAGAATCGACCATTCAAGTAGTGGTGATATAACACCCTAATATTGTAGCGGACTTCGGTCCGTTAGCACTCCTCCACCTATTTTTCCCCCTTTCCCCGTCCTGGTGGACATCATGCTGTCTGTCAGGTATATTCCCCTACCTTATAAATGTAATTTTAGTTAATGTTGACTGTGTGTATTTTGGGGGGCGCAGCACGTTACCCTACCCCCCCCCCCCCCTTAAGATCCAAGATGCCATTAGATTGTATATGTACGTAGGTTATTATGGTACTAGACCATACAAAGCATGATGCCTATCCCTCTATCTAGTGTAAATGTAAACAATGGTACCTGCGATGTTGTCAAGCTTGGGTACAAAACATCAAAACCCGAGGCCCCAGTAATCACACAAAATGTTGTATGAGTGTTATGAAATATTCAGAAAATACGGGGCCAGTATTATCGCAAAGGATTTTAGATTTAAATATCATAATATGCCACATTTAATTTAGGCCCACCTCTTTGGAATTTATCGGCTGCCGTAATCGTTGTCTGCATAATCTAGCTAGAACTTTATGTGAAGTAGATTTCAGTATTATCCCAGCCTAGCCCAGGTTTTCGAGCAATTTAGGATAACATGATGTTAAGACTCACCATTAGGCCGTCGTGTTGTTGGTTAATGTTTTTCGTTGTGGCCTGCACCCCGTAACGCAGCTCCCTACGTGTGGTGATCCACGCACTGTTGTGAATAAAGTGCAAGTGAACCTGGAATCTACTTATATCGCGGCGGTGGCTCCTGAAGCAGACCGTTCACTGGCTTAACAGTCGCAATCCAGGCTTAGATTCAGTTGAATTTTCATAACTTTTGCCCCATTTTCTGGCTATTCTGGACCAAATTTCGAGCTCAGTTTTATATGGTAATGCCGGCCTGGTCAATTCTAGTGCTCCGTAAGAGAGCCGATTTTTCGAGTCTGTAGTTGCATGAATCGTAAAATACGATTTTCCCATTCATTTTGTACTAAACGGGCTCTTTTGTTTTTGATGCAGCCGCGTGTAGATTAGCCTCGGACTTTCATACAATATAAAATTGTAGTGTGTCATGTAATGACTAGATATTTAGGCGGAAATAATTATGTTGTAAACATGGAAGTTGATATTGTGATGCAGTATATTTGTATATAAAAGGTAGAAAACTAAGTCAGAATAGAGTGAAATAATCCGGATGTACGATAACCGGGTTTCGCAATCTCGGGAGCTGTCGACCAGTGGGAGTGCTGGGTTTTGGGCCAATCCTGGAATTAGCATGTAATGTATGTAAATATTTCCGGGACTTGAGCTCTGGCGCTGCCATTGCGCCGGGGTCTTCCGCGCAGCGTCCTATCCGCGGCGCTCTGTGCGTATTGAATTTTTATGATTGGTTGGGGTTCTGCGACTGTTCGATTCTGATTGGTTGGGAACCGAACCTCGCAGGATCCTAGCTGATTTCCGTCGGATCCAGCCCTTGTATAAACTACTTGGAATTAAGTCCTCGTGGCAGTTGCAAGTTGCGTTGTTTAGATTAACACACGCCGCTCGTAGAAACTGTCAAGATAGAAGATTTATAACTATTAGAAAGATAAGAAGATGTGGAAGCAGAACTAAGACGCTTACAGAAGGACAGCATAATCTTAGAAAAGATTTCTTTAGAAGCAGAGAGAAGACTCTTCGTAATAAAGATCTGTAGGAGAAGATAGAAGTAATTTTGCAAGATTTACTTGAAGTTGACTAATTTGAGTAATAATTATTTCGTGGTGAGTTGTTCGAAAAGTAAGTAAATTGTGCTCGTGACGGTACAAACTCATCAAAAGAGAGACCATGTCATTTACATGTACCGTTACGGCCGTCATTTGCTTAAAGTTGTATAAGGAGCAAGTGAAAATGGTGACAAGTCTGATTAATTGTTGGGAGGGATTTGTCGGTTCTTCATAATAATCTGAAACTCATTTTCGGGAGGGGAAAGGAATCAAAATTAAATTAAAATTTAGGGAATACATAGAATGGTGATGGTTTAAACTTGTTGGCTGGATTTTATAATTTAGGCCTTTTCGCACTTTCCCAAAATTCAAAATTAATTCATTGCATTCTTTGACTCGATAAAATACAGGTAATAAATAATATTGGCTCTCTGATTTGACTAGGTAGGAGAATTAATTGATACTTGATTGCTGGCCGTATCAGTGATGTCGGACTGGCTAGCGTCTTCTGTCATTTAACTTGAAGTCCGAACTTTGTGATACTTGTGCAAATTTGTAATTTGAAATCTATAGATTGTGAAAAATTACATCTCCACTCCAGGTAGGCCGTATTATGCTCGTGCTGCGTCATTTGATTGCCGAATAATGGTGCAAAATTTCTATTCATTTCATTTCACAACTTTATTTCAATAGGTAACCAGAATCAACAATTAAGGGGTTGTTATTCCGGTCCAATACAAATAGCAACAAGCAAACATATTAAAACCATGGTAACTTAAAATCAAAATAAAGAATTATGCAAAAGTTACAATAGTCTAACACTGCACTTAAAATCAAAACATGACAAATTAGCAAAAATAAAGGATTACAAATAGTGATCGAAATATACCAAGCATAATACAAAGTTGTCTAACATGTTAAAAAATGATTTAAGTAGTTACAATAAGAATACAAGAATGAAAGTACAATATATATTTGTTGGCTAAGATTGTAAAATTATTCAACAATGATACATATAAATTATACACTGGGCTAAAAACATCAACGGAATTAAAACAGTATAAGAGAACCAGTCCATGCATGAGTTTATATTATGAGCTGTGATTCTTGTGTAAGAGATATTTCTTTTAAATTGCGAGATGTTAATTAGCTGTTTGATTGTAATGGGAGTGAATTCCAGAAGAGTGCACCTTTAGAAGATATGGATCCGTTTCTACACTGTGTCTCGTGTGAATATTTTATTTGTTCCTCGGGTATAAAAGGTACAATAAGTAATTCATGTGACAAAAGACATGAAATAGTAAGTGGAAAATCGCCAAGTCAAATTAAAATTAGAGTTCGCATAGAAAAAAAAGAAAACGTCCTCTTAGCCACGACTTTATGCTCTTGGAGAGTGTTGGAAGTATTTTAATTTACAGGTTTGGATTCGCGTTCTGACATACCATCGTCTGGATAAGGGTTGTCGACTGGGGAGAAGTCGAAGCATAGTGTCAGCCAAAAGAGATTGAGTACCTGTGTGGTTCCGAGACGAATGCACTGGGGCTTTGCTGGTAGGTGTCAACTCCGATGGCGCTACTCCTGCACCAAACTCCGCATTAACGCTCCTACCAACCCGATCACCTGCGCATCGCTCCTACCAGCTTCGAGTGGCGCTCCTTCCACACCAACCTTCGCAGCAACGCTCCTACAAGGCCAAGTGCTCCGAGCTCCTGCGCATCACTCATACCAACTCCGAGTGGCACTCCTACACCAGACTGCGCACCGACCACTCCTACCAAACTCCGAGTGCTCCGAGGATTCTGCGAATCGCTCCTCCCCACTCCGAGTGGCGCTACTCCGACACCAAACTTTGCAGCAACGCTTCCTACCAAGTCCAGTGCTCCGAGCTCCGCCGCATCACTCCTACCACTCCGAGTGGCGTTCCTCCTACACCAGACTGCGCCCCGACACTCCTACCAACTCCGAGTGCTCCGAGTTTATGCGCCTCGCTCATATCAACACCGAGTGACGCTCCTCCTGCTCCGAGTTTATGCGCCTCGCTCCTACCATCTCCGAGTGACGCTCCTCCTGCTCCAAAGATTGTGCGCACCGGCTCTACACACTCCAAGTGCTCCCGAGCTCCTGCGCACATCCACTCTACCAGCTCCGAGGCGGCGATCTTCTGCTCTCGGATTTGCGCGCCGCTCCTACCAGCCGCCGAGTGATACCTCTTCTGCAGTAAGCTTCACAACGGGCATTCCGATCCTGCTCACGACGCTCCGAGCGGTGGCGCCCCGCTTATCACCAACACCGAGTGGCGCTACCTTGATCTGCTCCAGACTTCCCGCCAGCGCTCCTACTCAGCCTTAGCACTCCGAGCTCCACCTGCACCTACCCCAGCCGAGCCAGACAACCCAATCCTCTCCGCACCGTGGGCCTCAACAGAACTTATTCCGATCCATCACGAAGAGCGATCTGCGCCGAGTACTGCGTCGAGTGCCAGCTCCGAGGCATCCCTCTCTTCTACCAAGATCCTGGCTGCTGATGTTGAGACTGCGCTCTTCCTCGAACGTGAATGACCAGATAGATTAGGAGTTGGGAATACCAGAACAGTGCTTGCTGCATCTGGTGGTGATAATTACGCTCCTCCTCAGCCGCCCCCTACCCCTCCCTCTTCCCAGCTCCTCTCCTCAGGACTTTGTGCATTATATTCCTACCTTTTTTTATAACACTTGGGTCAGTCACCAGGTTTAGGAGGGTGGAACCGCCCTTCCACAGTACTCCTCTACCCCATATCAGCCCTCTCCAACCACTCTGTGCTCTCCGGATTGTGTGTTCCCTTGTTACTTGCGTGCACGTGCACCACTACCACTTGTAAGAATCAAAATCAGTATTAAATCCTCCTTTAGTCCGCATCGGGGGTTCGTTTATTGTTTATTTATGTAGGTATAATCCTCGAAACGAACCCAGGCCCCTTAAAACATATAAGTTAGCACTCTGACCAGTCGCCGGACAAACGGGGAGGGTTTGAGGTAATAACATCTCGTTTGTAGTTATTGTTATTTTTATAGATACCGAAGTATAGTCGCCGCGCTGCGTGTATAAAGTGTGCGCAGCCGATACTACTGGTGTCAGAGCAGAGTGCAAAACCCCTACATCCCGTGTCCGCTACAATATCATAAATACGTCACACTGTAAGAATCATTCCATAAAACTGGATTAAAAATATTTATTCAAACTTTATAAACAAAAGCGTAATTGATCAGTCATTTTTTTTCAATATCAATAAAGGTATACTTATTAGGTGGATAAGATCGTTTCGCACACGTTAGTGGATTAAGGGAAGGGCTTTAAAGTCACCATTACTCAAGGAAAACGCATTTCACAGGCATAAATCAAACAACAATTTCTAGTCGTTGTAAAGACCGCATCAAACAGAGCGCAACGCCTGATTCTTGATGAAAAACTACAAAACTCTGTAAAGATACTCAAGACAACCAACCCATTTGTTTGCTTTCTACCACCTTGATGGACTAAAAATGTAAAACGAATGGCCTTTTTTGAGTTGAGAATAGGCGAAATTAATTCAGCAATGGTACATTTTTCAAAAACATGGATTTACCCATTCCTTGTACATGGAAGTACGTTGTGGAGACGTAACGGATAAAGCACAGGAGTCATCATCCTAAGAACAGGTAATATCGTGGAGTGTTCGAGCCGCGCTGCAGTCAACGTGTCTGTGTCACTGGGCAAGATAATCATAATCCATTACATACGTTGACCCAAGCGAAATATGAGGACTTTCTTTTACGGCGAATAGCACATCTAAGTGCTAATATAGGCGTGCACTAATGGCCAGCAGCACAACCTAAATGAAAGCGACACGATTTCCTGATGGCAGCGAAATAATTAATAATAATGACCTTTCGCATAGAAACATATGTTTCAGTTTGCGCCATATGAGTGTGGTATTATTATTATTCATTATCTTATTATTATGAATTCCGGATCAATTAAATGTTTCATAATATTAGTGGTAAAGATAAAAGAAAAATTAAATAAATTCTCAAAAGTATTGTGCAATCACTAACGTCGCTTATAAGTGGAGGGCCAAATAAAAAATAAGCAAGGTAATTGCCAGATCACTACAAATAAGCGACACCTTGATTTTTTGGGAGTTTTTATGAGTAATACACAAGAATTCACAGGTGTGTGTGCTATTAAATTTTGTTGCGGTCAACTCGAAATCCAGATGGCGGCCAAAATGGCCGCCACTTTTGGTAACCACAGTATTGTGAGTGGTAGGGTAATGTCCTATGTGAGCCTTCAAACACCTTGTTCCTTGGTGTCATATTGAGATCATTTAATTATCTACATAATGATATCAACTTTTGTGGGTTTCATTGTATTCACACACCGTTTTTGGGGGCTAAAAAAGCTATTTTTCCATTTTTTCAAAAAAGATTGCCGGACTGAAAATACGTTCTCCCTATATATCAAAATGTTTCTTCATATTGGGGGATCAAGACTTCTCAGGAATTTGCCCTCATTAATATGATTTGTGTGAAAAGTGAAAAAAGCACATGATCATAGCTAGTTTAACTTAATTAAGTTTCAAGGTTGTCTAATGATGAATGGGGTCTTAATCACCAAACGCAATTGTTTGCAATTTCTCTAACATCAGCAACAATGTGCATTGGGTGTGTGACATACCCTATAAATGCTATATGATCACCTAACTAAAATAAATTATTGATTTTTTAAAAAGTATTCCTACTATTTTGCTGATTCAATTTTTTCGCGGTTTTAACCCTCTAATCCAAGATGGCGGCCAAAATGGCCGCTTTGTGCTTTGACAAAAAACAATGTTTTTTTAAGGATAACAGTGAAGAAAGCATCCAATCAGAATATGGATGGTTGTCAGTTTAAAGGAAATAAAATGTGTTCTAACAGGGATTATAACATTCTTGGTATATGGTAGGGTATCACAATGCATTCTGTTGCTGATACCTTGATGCCTTGTTTCATTGTGATTAAATTTGCCTGGTAAAGCAGGCTTGGAAGAGTTAAGAGTTGGCAAATGACATCTTGATTCCATCGAGAAAGAAGGAAAAACAGTCGCTCACCAATTTTGTCACACAGAGACTGCAGGTTCTGCAGATGAACCTGATAAACATGAAAGAATTAGCAGATAAATGCGGAAACAAGGGCTAATCCTGATGGTGCAGCAGAATAAAGCAGACCATGCAAGCTCAGACTTTTACGATTTAAATTGCCAAACTTGCGCTACGCAACTTCCCTTAACGACCAAGCCAAAGAGTGCTCAATTATACGAGGGGTTGCCTTTACGATGCGGACACTGGAGATTCTTTCCAAAATTATGCAGTCATTGCATGGACCTATGATTTTAAAATCGCTGAAAGTTCTGAGTAACCACTCGGACCACTGTCCTATTGCAAACTTCAAAGTCTGAGCTTGCAATGAAGTTGAGAAGTTGGTCAAACGCAGAGGAAAAACAGAGGCAACACCAAGCCCAATAACTCTTCAAGTTGTTATTTGGGATCTTGGCCATTATTTAGACTGGGAAGAAATGTGTTAATAAGTTATGTTTGGTGATTTGGCGGAGGCATGGCAATATGAAAATCACTAATTGAAACAAGTTCCTCATGCATCAGCAACAGTGCGCCCTTGGGTGTGTGTGCATACCATTACAATATCAATTAAAAACGAGAGCAAGGATTAGAACAGTTCGAAGACAGTTTCTCCCACAATACAGGGTTTTAGGACCCGGAAAGTTGGTTTAATATCCGCCCATATGGGATTTTTTGACTGAAATACAATAATTTCCGCTTTTTACCCCAAAGGGACAATTTTGGCCTTCATGTTTGTAAGTCTGTAATTAATGTTATTAAAATATCTTTCAAATAAGAACATGTCCTTGTTTAGGGCTTCAAAACTTAGTTATATTTCTGACCATATTAGTGAATGCCTATTATACAGCACATATTCCATAAGGCCGCCATATTGGATTTTTTTCAGCAGCATTTTTTTTTTTTTTTTTTTTTTTTTTTTTTTAAACCAAGGGGCAATTTTTTATTCAATTTCCAAAATTTCTAAGTATTTATTACACAATGAGTTGGCTTTCAAATAGACATAGTATTGCATGGCTTCGAACTTCTTAATTTCGTTTTCGTCATAACGATACAAGTGCTGAACTGAAACCGTTATGTACACCACCACGGCTGTGAATAATTGCTAGCCCCACACAAACCAACAAGTTGATAAGTAGCCTAAGAAAGGGTCCTAATACTAAGATGATGAAGGTTTTCCAAAGAAAAGTCCTGGCCAAATTTCTTAAAGGCTGACTCGAGATTGAAATATTAATTGTTTGGCGATAATTGAAAAAATAGTCGAATAGAAATACAAAACCAGTTCACATACTAAAATGTTTGAAACTACTTGGTACTATTTGGTGGTTAAACCTGAGTAGAAAAAATAATATTTCCCTAGAGGCTTCCCTTGGAAGCTTTGGACATCAAGTCGACCCTAACACCTTCAATAGGGACAAAGGCGCAGAAAGCAAAAATTTCCTCCTGAATGGGGAGGCTGACGACTCAAAGGATGGTATCTCGACCAAGAACCAGAAAACCTTAATTAGGGGTTATTCCTTTGTCATGGTTATTGTTCTCTTCCTCTGTGTTCATGGCTGGACCCTGCTGCCAAGCGCCTTAAATCCAGAGAGAGAGATTCTTAAGCAAAGTCCAAAACCTCTTGAAACAGTCTCTAAGGAGGTCAAGAGAGGTTGCCTGTGGAAGAACGAGAAAAGAAAGATTGGAGCAAGCAACAATGCACAAACAAGGACATTGCGGAATTCAGTGAAGCAAGCCAAAGCCAGACGTTGTACCAACCTCTGGCTATATTGCTTTCACACCCGGGAGGGAATGGTAAAGTCCCTTCAATTTTTTGGAGACTTTCTACCATCTAAAGAACGCCATGCATGTTGGATATGTATGCATAAAGTATGGGTCACACTTTAATAGCACAGTACTTGACCATGAGGTCTGGTATTAAATTGATCTTAATGAGGAATACTACAAGAAATACCACTTTTGTTTATAGGTTATGCATGAGTGAGGTGAAATGACCTCCAAGACCTGTATAAGGTGCTCTGGGAAATTTTTGAGTCAGCCTTTAATGAATAGGGACAAGTTAGCCTAGGCTTAGAATTTTAGAATATTTAGAATTATAGTGACATGTCTTATTTGCAACATTGGGATCAACATGCTATGAATTTACACCAAGAAATTCCAGAGTTAATCTATAAGTGGGAGGAAATTGCATGATTCGAGACTCAATCCTGCATTGCACACAATGCGTCAATGTACCCCAGCCGGCCGGTGTGTCGTCGTAAGATCGTCCCGGATGCAAAATATTTTCCGTAGTAATTGTAATTATTCAACGCTATCGTGTAAGTGCATAAATTAACTACTGAAAAAAATATCGTATAATTTTCAAACAAGGGGGTCTTTGTGAAATTTTCAAAAAGTTTAGTTGGGTGACACGATGCTGAAAAAGGGGTATTTAAAGCATTAGATTACTAGTACGTGTTCACTCCAAGATGGGGAGAGTCCCCCCCACCCACCCGAGAGTTTTTGGGGATGAATGTTGTGCGACTTTGCAATGCCGCGATTGCAACAAAGAGGTTCTATATAGAGAGAGAGGGGCAAAACGTTACGTCATCCTCCTCGTCTCGCATGTTTTGCCGACCACAAAGAAAAACATAGAGTACCAAATAGCAAGCAAAGGCTACCTCCGCTTCTTCCCCATACTGTGGGTGCCGCTTTGGAATATCACTAATCGTTAGTGTAGTGTAAACATTGAGTATGTTTTTTAGGGTGGCCAGGTGTAATAATAGGGCACCTGGATCATTGTGCTCAGATACTCACTCGCGTAGGTGCTTAGGCGCGCTCGCTTAGGGTGAAAAAGAGATCATTGAGGCGGGTTTTATTTAAATCAAGGACGACGAAGTGTAATCATTCGTTGTGTGGCCATGGTAGGACAAATTTTTTAACCACCCAATAGCACCACAATCCAAACAACTGATATTTTGCCGGATGTTGGTCATCGAATTGACATTATGTGTGTATACAAGCACCCAAATAATAATTATTCAGTGCAATATTATATTCAAAATGTCCCGTGCTGGCGCTGACTTGTTTTTAATGGGCTTCACCCCTTGGATTTCACTCTCCAACTAATGTGGGTGCAAAGGAAAAACGGAAATGAAAAAATGTAAGTACAGGGATTTGCACATCCCAAAGGAGTGCAAGAAGAAACCCAAGCCTAATTAATGCAGTACCACCTGTATTTATGCTGTAGTTTCTTTGCATATAGTTGGGAAAAAAACAAAGAAGAACAATACAGAGCTAAAAAAGAGGGAGAAAAGCTACACAAATGAATGGTTTCATCGTGTGTATATTGCTAGTATGGACACAATACAATGTAACAACTTCATTATAGTTTTATGATGACAATTTCTGGCAAACTGCACAACTTGCAGCGGTTTAACACTATGTACATGGCAGTGATAAGTAGAGGTTTATTTAAAAGGTAAAAGTGAAAACATCAAGTAGAAAATTTAGTTGCTTGTAAAAGACATAAGACACATGATGATTGGCGGTTATCTTGCAAATATTATCTTTAATATTAATTTGTGTCAAAAACAGCGGCCATTTTGGCCCCGCCATCTTGGATTTAGAGTACCCGCAAAAAAAATTGAATCAGTAAGGCCATTGCAGACGAAATTAAACATTTTATTATAGTGAGGTGATCAAAACTGTCATATAGCACATTCATACGTATTGACACACAGTTTGTTTATGTGTTTAGAGAACTGGCAAAAATATTGTTTTTGTGAGTAAAGACCCCATTCATCTTAGACACTGATACTTTTAGGTAAAATGCTATGATCCTGTGCTTTTCACACAAAATGCATATTATTGTGGGCAAATCATGAGAGTTTATACACAATTAGAAGAACAATTTGATATATGGGGGAAAGAAACGTATTTCACGTCCGCATATATTTTTGAAAAAAAAATAATGGCAAAAAGCTGCATTTTGGCCCCAAAACGGTGTGTCTTATTCCACAATATAAAACCCACGAATGTTGGTATCATCATGTATATAATTAAATATTTTTTCTTTTTGCCCCCCAAATACGGACACCAAGAAACAAGGTGATTGGAGCTCAATAGGAAATTATCCTCAAAATACTGTCGTTAGCCAAAACGGCGGCCAATTTTGGCGCCCCGCCCATCTTGGATTTTTCGAGGTTGACCGCAACAAAATTTAATTAGCACACCTCTGAATTATTGTGTATTATCAATATAAAACTACCCAACACAACCCCCAAAAAAAAAAAAAGTCAAGGTGTGCTATTTGTAGTGATCTGGCAGGTAACTAAAAACTAAGCTGATATTTGGATTTGGCCCTTCGCTTATTAACTGCATTTAAATGCTTTGAAAAAAATCACGGAAGCGGATCCCTAGTTTTAGGAGGAAATTTGCCCAAGATCAGGGTCGTACGCAGGATTTTTTTTACGGGGGGGTGCGGATCTTGGAAAAAGTGGACCTTTTTTGGGAAAAATGGACTTAACCCCTAAAATGGTCCTTTTTGGACGTTTTGGAACATCTCATCACCACAATGTGTGAATTTTTCGTCCGTATTTCTCTAACTTTTGGACCTTTTTATCAAAAAAATCGGCAAAATGTGGACCTTTCCCCCTTTGTGGAATTTGGGGGGGGTGCGACCGCACTTTTCATAATAATACATGTGCAATGATTTTTTTTTTTTTAAAAGAGTTTTAATTTTATTTTAATATGGAAAAATAATATTTTCAGCGCGAAATAGGTGTGTTTATTTCTTTATGGGCTCCTGGAACCCGCTTACCCACTTTTAAAGTACTAAATATTACAAGATTACAAGTGGTGAGTTCAGGACAGTGTATTAGCCCAAATGCACAACTTTCTGCGTTTCGTTATGTTTGTTGCCCAATTTGGACTTTGTCATTCCAAAACTTGGGATCAATAGCTGGTCTGTCTGCATGCCATCTTTCCTGGAGAATAGGGAGGTTTAGATGCCACATTTCACGTACACGTACAGGTTACTTGTACGTGAAATTTGGAATTCTTTTGTTCAGTCGACTCTTCTACATTGCAAGTACAAGCACACATGAGCACGGCATGTAAAATCTGTATCGTATTTTCCACTTACTAGACCTAATTACCCTTAATTACTTTACATAATTTGTAAGATACCTAAAATGCCGCTTCCACTGACTGTTTCATTACTCATCAATCACCCAGTTTCTGTACGTTTTTGTGTCACTCGAACGACTAAATGTCACATCAACTAGACTCATTCTATTGTTTGTGTAATGCTACGAAACTTCAAATTATAGAGGGCAAAATATAAATATCCTCGACCACACAATGGACAATGAGAAATACTTATTTTCCCAATCAAAATCCCAAATCAAAGTCCTGAACTTGGATATAACGCGCCAAAATCATTAATTGAACCATCTTAAATTTTGCATAATCATAACGTTTATTAATCAGTGTGCTCGCCTATAAGTTGGTCATGTACATTCTGTAAAACTAAAAGAGAAACAATGGAACATTCTTTTCCATAATAAGAACTAGTGTCCAAAACGTGCTAAGTCCATCGGATATCGAAATTGATATTTTTAAATACAATTCTTGAATTCATAAAAATACAACTATAGGTCTTTACTTGAGATTCATATCTCATTCTGCTGCAGATATATTAAAAACGTGGAGATTTTCGGCATTTCATATGCAAATGGCCCAAAAAGGGGAGTATAAGATTTGAATGATATAAAAAAATGTAAACCAGGCTCAGTACACCTTTTTCTTACATTTAAAATAAAAATATGAGATTGACCATTGTGAATTTAGTGAAATGTCAGCAAAGATATGGCCATTTTACTACTACTACTACTAAACCAAATTTTTAAATCCGTTTTATATCCGTCAACGGGGGTGGCCGGATTCATCTCACTTTTGCAGCAACCACCCTGACTCCTTCCTTCCACCTCACCCGATTCAATGCATCCTCCATCCCCAACCCAACCACTCCTACCCTTCCCCCCCTTCCCCTCCTCCACTGCGTCTCCATTCTTCTTTGGACATCCCCTCCTCCTCAAACCGCCACCTCGACTCAAAGCCCTTCTTACACATCTCGTCATCCTTCCTCAACACATGCCCATGGCCACGCACACTATTCGCTTTCGCCAGTCGGTCACCCGCCTCTTCCAAACCCAACATCTGCATCAATTCCTCAGTCTTCCTCCTGTCCATCAACTTCACACCACACATCGCTCTCATCATTTGTCTCATTTTATTTTTAAACAAATATATAATTAATAAAGTAAATGAGATTTTGGATTCATTCTTTTTATTTTGAAATTCCTTTGCCAATTATTGATGGATTAACTGAACTTAACCCATAGTGCTTTACAGGGGTGTTTTTCTGAAATGTTCCAATCTGTTTTTAGTATCACAATGTGTGAAGTCCCTATAATATTATAAACAAAAGAGATAATAAAGAAATAACGATGTTTGCAGATTTCACCAATCATTATTGTATTTCCATATATCAATACCTTAAAACATATACAGTAGCAACCACATTAGGCCAATGAAAGTCAATGTTATTTTTCCCGTAACAATTTTTTTCAATCATAATGATCAACTCCTTCCATTTATTCATTATGCTTAATTTTGAATAAACAGCCGCAATTTCACCAACTTTCAGCCGCTATAATAGTTAAATATTGTGTCAAACGCCACCATACAATTTAAAAATGGTTGCAACTGTTTCTTGGTTTTAAAATCTACTAAAATCACATTACAAATGTGATCCACAAGAAACCTTGATATTTTCCTTTAAATACAAAATAATGAACTTTTTAAGATTTCAGCATCTCAAATGCGGGCAGAAAATCATAACGCGGGCGGGTTACGAGAAACCTAACATCGACTTTCATACGCCTTAACAGAGTTAAATATGTTTCATTCTCCAAGTTGCACTTGTGGAACTTAGCACTTAGGAAACAACTCTTCAAAGTTTGAAATAATACACAACTTTTTTTTGCATGCTTTCCCTGGGTAACCCATGAACATACGTGGAATATACCATGCAATCCGACAATATTTCTCTGGTACATATTAACGATCAAATGCATAATATATCAGTAAACAGTTTTGTATTTCCAAGGTAAACTAATATATAAATACTTTCCCAGAATATAATTATCAAACTCCATACGTTTAATTAATCAAAACATTGCTTTTTTTTTTTTTTTTTTAAAATTAGGTTAAAAACGCGTGTTTTTTTGTTTTTTGAATTTGAATGTTTACCATGTTCATAACACTTTTTCAATTATTAGAAATAGAAGGTCTTATCTAAATATGATTCCCACCCTTCATTTTGCAATGAAATTGTTGTTGTGCGCTAATAAGAATCTATTTTGTTATACCTCAACTCATAAGTAAATTGTGTAACTTGAACCTAAAACCTGGCAACCAATATTGTGATAAAACCAATCTTAAGATCCAATAAAGAAATAATAATGTGTGGCGTTAGCTGGTTTAACACACTATCATTCTATTAATTGTAATTTTCTCACAGTAAGCGTCAATATATTGAATCGACCATTGTGATACTATTAAATTATCGGAACAGCTCTGATACATTTTCAATGAGTGGCCAAATCAATCCTCTTCCGTAATGCTGTCTTAATTTTTATACATTTCCTTTCCAATTCATCGTGTAAAATTTACCGCCGAAGAAATTTCATTCAAACATGGCTGTTATAAAAGCCAGACTATTTATTGTGAAGTTGTTGTGCAAAGAATAAAGATAGGTCCGAAGTACAATTTTCAGATTCATTTGGATTAGGGCAAGCAAAATGCGAATATTTATCGAATTCCCCCAATGCTTTGCACCTGAACATTGGTCAAAGTATTTAACCAAAATAAAATGGTTTCAGTTTATGCATGTTGTATTTTCCAGAAATTAGTATCGATTTGCTTTCAGATGAAAGGCCGTATTTGTTCTCCTTGTCGTCCTGAATGTGTCGTCCTGATGAAAGAAGCTTTACAATTCACATGTATAGTTTAACTAGCACTGTTCCACTAAACTGTACAAAAATCTCCTTTGTTAAAGAATGGAGCGCTCTCAAAATGTGCTTTTATTGCTTTAATCTCAAGTTGCGGTTATGTTGCCTCAGTGGGAAAAGTGCATAGGCACCATTTGAAGGCATCCTGAATCGTAAACATCTTCAATACTTTTATTCACATCATACTGAGGCAAGTAAACCTTGACATTTGCAACACGCAACATGAGCTCGCCCAACATGGACTTTTGCGTCAAAACTATCAATATAAGCGAGACAGCTCTTATAACAATCAAGTCAAATGCCTTGAAAGGTTTGTTTGTTTCACTCTTTCTAGTTAGGGTGAACTACATTCAAAACTACATTCGGTAATTCCAAAATGAAAAATTTAAACAGATGATATGCCGTGGGAGATCCTGAATTCAAAGGCACGGGGGTGAGCTGCATTTTTTAAAGGTCACCCGGATACTTCAATTTGAAGTCCTATCAGTACTTACAATTCCAGTCTTAGCGTTAACAGAGCTTAATAAAAAAAGTCGCTTGTACCTGCACGGAGGCGAATTAGCTCTCCATTCCCCGATTTTAATTACCACGTACAAGAACATATAGATATCCAAGGATTAAGGTGTGTTTGAAGGGTGTGTTTAAATGTTAAAACCAACCATATAGTTGTTGAGGATTACGCAAACTATAATATTCCTAAGTTGGTGTACTGATGAAGGAGTTGTTGAAGAGACGAATTCTGATTTCATTAGGGTAGGTTCCTGTGGGAACGTGGCAAATATTGTGCCTTGAATTTTTTATCAAATCAATGACAAAAAATTCATTTTAGAGGATGGATAAACAAGCAAAAAAGTACCGTAGGCGGGCGGTATAAAAAGGATGAGATGGGTATAAAATAATTTTTGTGACTAGAAGGTTATACGTAAAAAGAAATAATGAAATTCACATGTGAGATATATGTAATATATGGAGCAATGCGATTTACCTATGAGGTTTGCGAATAGATATGCATTTGATTGTATTGCCTCACTCAGTAGTCTTGTTAGAACGCTAATATAATTCTTAATACAACATTCTTCTCCTTTGCGATTAAGAGAAAACTGGAATCGAAGATTCATCGGGGGAGCGGGGGTACGCCCATGATATCAATTTTCATTGATATACTGGCCCACAATTAACTCAGTTATAAAAGAAAAATAATAAGGACATTATCTGCTAATCTGAAATTATTGTGGACCTATTAATATTATTAAAAGTATGGCAATTATTCAAAGCCAGTACTATGCGAAACGTGCTCTGGGGCCTTATCGCTAAAGGATTTGAAAAGGCGTTACGGCCCCTGACCTCGTTTTAGCAACCTCATCATCGCGGCCTACTCCACTAGATCCCATTTGACACTCCGTATACCAAAATTGCTACGGTCTGGATATACTACATGCCAAATCTCCATTTAGTCACAAATCGCCAAAAAGTCATTACATAAATGAACTTGAACGTTCAGCTTCTTTTTTAAAATGCACTACCTGGATGGCAATGATCTATGCTGATGTGTATCTACTCAATCTGACTATTTTAAAACGATTATTTAAAGGGATTTGTGGGTATGAATCTATCGGCAATATACAATGAATCTCCCTACATATGGACGTACCAGATGGTTTTCATGGTCATTGGAGTATTCCTGGCGAAGAAAACCTCTTTTCCTGCTTAACTTTCGAAGCACTAGACGATTTAACGAAGCGCCATGTTTATTTCCGCTATCGTTTGCAAGCAGTTTAGTCTTTCCCACACCAATTGAAAGATGATCTGTGGTTAGTCAAGTTCTGGCTGTATGAAACACTATCGCGTTTACTTTAAACAATTGAAATTAAAAAACATATATAAATTTATCAAAAATGGCATACATTTGTGGCTAATTTTTATTAAAATGAGCCTGGGAGGATTCTTGAAAATATAGTTTTTAAAAATAAAATTAGGACACTCTACATCATACAAAGAAGGGCTTACTCGGTACAGTGAAAAAGCTACGTAGAGCTGAACCGCGACATTAGTGGGTTCGAAAACTGATCTCTCTACATATGATTGGAAACCGGGCTTCGTAATTGAGGCACTGACGACCTCTTGGTATCAAAAAGAGCCCAAGAAGGTGGTTAAGAGGCGGTTCATTTATACAAAATTTGATCCCATTGAAATGTGGAATCAAGCGACCTAACAGATCCAGAATCAAGCCAATCATTGAGCTCATGTATTGCGCAGTATGGAATGGCATTGTCTCTAAAAACGTGCACCCGGGATACACTTTTAAAAACAGGTGTCTCTGGAATGCTATTGTGTGCGGTTAGACCAAGATGTCCGCCCGTTGCTCCATTCATAAAATTACTGTTGTGTCGCCAATCCATTGTATAGAAAATCAGTGCTAACAGTGCGACTGCGATAAAAACTATTAAAATTTACGCGACCCCTTTTAACATGTCCACGTTTTTTCAAGGATGTTAGTTGCTTAGGCCACCAAAAAACCAAAATGTATATTGGAGTAACCAGCCCGACCCTAATGTTGGAAAAATTTAAGCCCTGTACAAAAATGTATTACAGTACCATAATTTTTTTTATTGATTTTCAAAAAATCTTCTTTTTCAAGTTGTTTTTACCCTGATTTTTTTTAACCGATTTTAAAGGGATTTATTGGTATGAATCATAATCGGCACATATACAATGAAATATCCCTAATATGACGTACCATATGGTTTATGTCATATGATTATTCCGGGCGAAGAAAAAACATCATTTTCATGCTTAACTTTCGAAGCACTAGACGATTTAACGAAGCCCGCCAGTTATTTTTACGCTAAACGTTTTGCCACAAGCCATGTTTTATCTTTCACACCAATTGAAAGATGATCTGTGGTCTATTCAAGTTCTCTGGCCTGTATGAAACACTATCGCGCGTTTTACCTTTAAAAATTGGAAAATTAAAACCATTATAACTTTATCACAAATGGCATATTTGTGGTTAATTTTATAAATGAGCCTGGGAGCTGAGAAATTAGTTTTTTAAAATAATTAGGAAACTCTTCAATCAATACAAAGAAGGGGAACTCGAGTACCTTGCAAAGTACTAGATGGCTGAAACCGCGCCTTAGTGGGTTCGAAACTGATCTCTATCAATGGATTGGCAACCTGGGCTTCATAATTGAGGCCTGACGACCACTATTGGGTCTACCAAAAGTAGCCCAAGAGGTGGTTTAAGAGTCGTGTCATTTATAATACAAAATTGCTTCCATCGAAATGTGATAGCGACTAAACAGACTACAGAATCAAGTCAGTGAGCTCATTGTATTTGCGCGATGGGATGGCAATGTCGCTAAAACGAAAAACGTGCACCGGGATACAACTTTTCCTGTGAAACAGTTGTCTCTGGAATGCTATTGGTTCGGTAAAACCAGATGTCCGCCCGTTGCTCATTCATAAATTACTGTTGTGTAGCCAACCTTGTATCGAGATCAGTGGTTACATGCGACTGCGATAAAACTATAAATTACGCGACCCCTTAGAATGTCCACGTTTCATGGATTGTTAGTGCTTAGGCACCAAAAAAAATGTTATATTGGAGTAACCAAACCCGCCCTACCTCTAATTTGAAATTAGCCCCTGTACAAAGTAAACCTACCCTACTTTTTTTTTTTGATTTTCACAAAATCATTTTTCCAAGTTGTGTTTTTTACCCTGCATTTTTTAACCGATTTTCTCAATATTTTTTTTATTTTTTTGTGTTCTTGGTGTAACTTGTGCACCTTCTCTTAAGATTTTCAATACTAAAGTCAAAGTCTCAATATTCTAACATTACATAGACTATGTGAGATGATTTTGAAAGTAGTAATGCTTATTTAAAAAAAATTCCGCCCGCCCTACACCCTATTTTGCACTGACCCGTTACTCCATACAAATTGTTTGTGGCCTTAGCCACAAACCTTTTTAATCACAAAATGATATCTAAAAACACCCCTCTTTACCTTTTTCCTCAATCACTGAGGTGTTTACCCCTAAAAGTGTGTTTTTTTTGCATAAAAAGTTCTAAACGAATTCGCTCCTAATCTTTGCGTGCTCAACGAAGTTCACAAGGATGATGCTTGTGGCAAAACTTGCGGAAGTCGCGTGAATATATTTTCGCATGGCTTCTGTTTCGCGGTATTGCATGCGGCGTTGTTGTAAATATACCACAGGGAATAACATGGTAGCTTCCATGATTGACTGTATCAGTTTTGTGTACATTTGTCGATAAATGGGATTTTTTCTCGCAAGGAATACTCCAATGGCCATGAAAAACTCTGACGTTTTTATTACTAGGGATCTTAATCAACAAACGATTACTTGCTATGAGAGGGCAAGGTTGAAAATATAGTCCCAAGGGTGATCTCAAACCCATACTATGCCCCGAGGCGTAAGCCGAGGGGAATAGTATGGTTTCGAGATCAGAGGGCCTATATTTCAACCAGCTCCAATAAAGCAGTCAATATTTGTTTTATAACGAATATATAGATTTTTGTCATAACACAGGCCTTTCATGTGTAGGCTCATCATGAGCGGTAGGCCAGTGTTGTCATGGCGTGCATGCATTGTTTACACTTTTGTGTAACTTAGGGCCCAAAAACAACTTGTCAAGATTAAGCAATCAACAACCTTTCTTGTGTTGAGTAAGTGATGTTGGAGTCCAAAACGGATCGCCGTATCGACTTCTTGCCATTTTTTTGCGGCAAGATGTGTACAATTTTCCTGGCAGCTCCGCATTCAGCAACTTTTACAATCAATCACCACCGCTTCAAGCATTTTCCCCAACACGATGAAAACACACACACACACGACTAAATGTGATAATTCCACTATATTTCTGTTACCATCACCTATAACAACTATGTTGTCTCTTGATTTATGCAGAAAACTTTGGATCTAGGTGCTTATCAACAGTAGAAATCGTTTCCAGCGCACGTCAAACCTGAGTACCCGATGCCTGGGCGCATGGCCATTTTATTTCCAATAGCAAAGCGCGACGCCTATGCGCTATGGCCGGCAGGGCCGTCCCAGAGGGGGGGTGTGGGGGGGGGGTGTGACACCTCCCCCATTTGCAAAATTGTGTCGGCAAAAATGTTGACTTGTCGGCGATACGGGCGTAATGTCGGCGCAACTGATGGATGGCGTTGTCGGAGGTTGACTCCCCAACCTGCCTGTTGTTTGTTTGTTTTGTTGCATTGCTGGAGAATGAATTACTGTCGGTTGTGATTGACTCCCCCCTACCCACCCCCCCCCCCATAATTCGAACCTAGTGAAAAAAAAATTGGGGGTTCAACCTTGCGAGCGAAGCGACCGAAAAAATTGGAATCCGGCCCATAGATTTTGGTCGGCACAAGCTCAACACCACCCCCCATTAAAAATGGTGGGGACGCCCCTGATGAAGGTCGCTTGGCAAACAACATCAGAGTGGATAGGTTTCAAGTACGAGCAGCAACAACAACCTCACAGGCATGCATAGTAGGCCTACGATGCTGCATCAGCCATTCCCTTGCTCTCTTTTTGTATCCCCCGGTTTGTATCGACTTTAACACTACTAGCACAGACACCCCACATACGAGTAAACAAATACGGTCTGCTTATATGCATCTCTACTCTCTTACACCAGCTTCACTATGTACACTCATACGATTGATCGTCCGTACGGCAGTCCCTCATCTGGGAAGAGGTGTCCCGGGCAATAGTTCATGGATGAGATGCCCGCTCTCCCAGGGCATATTTCATTTTTTGGATTCATTTTGAAGCTAGTTGAATTCATGCCTCCACTTATTTAACCAATCAGATGACAGGAATCATATATGAGGTAGATAATTCAATATATATGTGCGCGTCGATAGTTAAATCACTTAAAAATAACACATTTCGATTCCTTGAGGTTGGGAGGAAGAAATGTTGCACCGTTGGATCAACAATATCAAATTAATTGTCTGCGTTTTGATTTCACCGAAATCGCCCGTTATTCCATGTGGCCATACCCTTAAACCATATCCAATAGCACCACATTAAACAATTAAAAGAATAATGCAGGGCATTTATAGGGCGCTCTTACAAGGATAAACCACGCATCACAAGCGCTTAACATTATTTTATTAAATATTTATACAGAGGCAAGAAACTTACAAACAGGCAGCAGCTTAATCAGCGCCCTGTTTTGCTACCATCCCACAAGACGGACACACCAATCGTACAGTGAGAACTTTCATTGTTCATCTTGCCTACCCATTTGCCCTCATGACCCATGGGACGGGCAACTTCTGAATTTTAATCATAGGTCTCTACAAAAATTAAATCCAACTTGTCATATAAAAATGTGGTTTTTTTTCTTTTCTTTTCTTTCTTTCTCCATTGCACCTTGTGGACTTAGCCACTTGGGACTAAACTCTCAATGTGAAATCACCAACTTTTATTATGCCCAGCTTAATTTGGTACCTTTAACATGCGTGGATACCATGCAATACGAACAATAATATTAACGATTCCCTAATAGTCATCAACTAATAATAATATAATCATAACAGTTTTTTTTCCAAAAGTTAACTAAATAAAAACGTTCCCATAATCATAATTTAAAACTCCATAACGTTATCAACATAACATGATTGACTGATTGCTTGCTTGATTTGATTAGACTTGATGATTGATTGATATTCATTGGTATCGAGTATTGTCATACTCGATTGATCCAAGGATAGTTCTATGAAGGGATTTCTGTTTACCCATGTTGAAACAAGTAGTTTCATTATTAAAATACGACGCTAAATACTGATTTACATTCCAAATCTTCATTTGTATTGGATTTGTTGCTTGGGCCTCAACTTAAAAGAAACTTGCCTGAATACTGACCCTAAAGACTGGAAACAATATTGTGGATAACATCAATCTTAAGATCTCAAAGAAATATAATTGGTGCGTAGTCTTTTTAAAAATAATCATTTCTATTATTGTATCCTCTACCATAAGCGTAAATATATTGCCTACGCCATTGTGACCCTATTAATTATCGGTAGCAGTTCGACGACACATTTTCTATGAGTGGCAAATATAATCTCTCAAGTAGTGTTTGTCCTAATTTATACGTTTTTTCTTTTCCTAAATTCTACCCTGTAAAAAAAAACTTTGCCGCCAGAAGAATTTAATTTTAAACGTCTGTTATCCAAGCCGAAATAAAACTTAGATTGTGCAACAAACACTTGCGATATGGTTGAACTACAATTTTCAGATTAATTGATTATGGTGAAAGCCAACATGCGAAATATTCCTCGAATTCCCAACTGCTTTGAACCTGACTAGTGGTCAACAAACAACAATTGGGGGGGTTTTACCACAGCCAAATGTTTTTCAGTTTATCATGTGAATTTTGCTTAAATGTTGCGGTCTCTCGATTCGACTTTGGACCCACTGATTCCCTAGAGTAGTATCAGATTTGATACTCTAGATGAAAGGCCGTATTTTTCCTCATGTCCGTCCTGAAATTGGAGCCTCAATCCCAATTTCATTTCCAACTGACACGCAATAACACACTTGAACTTTGCCTTCCCACCGTTGAGGGCTTTTTTCAGCATACTCCCAGTGCCATCACACCTTAACGGCAATGGAGGACTTGATCATTAAATACGTCAGGAATCATGGTTAGGAGCAACATACCCAACTCAATATCGCAAATATGTTTTTGTTCCGAAATCAATCGGGGGGTTAGGTATTCGTAAACATTAGATTTAATTTTGGCTAAAAAGGTGTCTACCTATTCAAATGCTAAATAAATTCTATGATGATGTTGGGCCGTAAACTGCGAGAAATCGCTCTCAACTACACATACAAAAAAGACAAATTCTTGAAACAAGGATGAAAAATTTTTGTCAGGCTTGTTGAAACTGTGAAAAATGTACTCGTAAGTTAAAAACAACAAGAGTGTTTGAGCAAGTCATCGTGGATTGTACTTAACAGTAGTGGCTCTAAACTTGAACTGCGACTAGTTAAGACATAGCTATCTAATTAAGGTTGAAGATAAGGAACTTGCGTGTCCATAAGAGCAATTTCATTTATTATCAAGAAACGGATAAATGCAGAAAACTTATTAACGGAAATAAACTGGAATCACAAGGAAAGACTTGCCGACCTGAGAAAACAACTGTGCACTTTCTATGGAACATTTGAGGAAGTTGACCTTAGTGAATGACCTTGTCAATTCATAACCACATCCCGGCTACAAATGCCGAATCAAACTCCTTTGCTTCATGTCATGTCATGTATCCCAGGTCACAAGTCCTTGGCCCACTTTGCCATAACCCCTTTGATACATATCACATGTAGAAATGCTGCATGGAATTCAAAAAACTACACTGCAATACAAACTCGAATTGTAAAATTTTCTTGAAAATGAAATCAAAAAAGTATAACCCATCTCCCGGATCTACCGTTAAAAAAGATAATCTTCAAGTGACATAATCACGGATGACGATGATGAGGGTTCTTGGCCTCATATGTTCACAAACCTCAATGCTCGGAACCTGACTTCATGAGCAAATGACAACATAGATAGAAGTTTTCAGTCCTTTGACGCCTTCGTCGAGGAATGTTATAATTCCAAATTTCAAAAGTACGACCTCTTTGTGACTTACTCACTATTTGTGGGTTTAATTGCAATCCCGTCTTCGTGATTGGTCCACTTGGTCATGTGCGCTATATCGCTTCCGTCGGGGTCTTATTAAGCTTAGAAATCCAACACTTTGCAAAGCTTTGCTAAGTAGACTGCTTCAGTCAGTTCTATGATCGGTACCAATATATATATGGAGATCTCGTTACAGACTTATCAAAGTATCATTAAGTTTGTTTCTTCTCCTTGGTCATTTCCCCACCATTTGTTCATGTAGTATTCAATTATGTTGGTATGCTGCTTTGGTGCACATACCTTTTATTGACAGTGAAGAATAAATCTGTAAATATGTATTATGTCGCACATATACTACATTGTGGGGTGAGTCTAACGTTGTGGGGTGGTTACGGATAAACCTCAACACTATTATTGAGGTTTTTCCGTAAATAAATATTTGAAACTAAACACATTGGGTGGGGTTAGTACGGAATAAACCACCAATAGTATTGAGGTTTTTCCGTAAAAGAATATTTGAAGAACGAAAAAAAATGGGGGGTGAGTTAAAGGAATAACCTCAACACATATGAGATTATTCCTTAAAGATATTTTGAAGACTAAAAAAAAATTGTCGGGGGTGAGTTAAACGGAATAAACCTCAACACTAGTACTTGAGGTTTTTTCCAAAAAGAGCCCTTAATATTTTCAACATTTAAAAAAAATACTAGTTTTGAGTTTAACGGAATAAACCTCACACTAGTATGAGGGTTATTCCGTAAAAGTTATTTGAAGACTCAAACAATTGTGGGGGAGTTTAAACGGAATACACCTCACACTATTATTGAGGTTTATTCCGTAAAAGAAATATTGTGACTAAAACAAAATTGTTGGGGTGAGTTACCGGAATAAACTCAACCTAGTAGTGAGGTTTATTTCGTAAAAGAATATTTGAAGAGCTAAAACCAATGGGGTGATTTTACGGAATAAAGCGTTACACAGTATTGATTTTATATTCCTTAAAAGAATATTTTAAGACTATAAAAAAAAATGTGGGGTTAGTTTAACGAATAAACTCAACACTAAGTATTTGAGGATGATTCGTAAATAATATTTGAAGACTAAACAAATTGTGGGGATGAGTTTAACGGAATAAACCTCAACACTAGTATTGAGGTTATTCGTAAAAAATTTTGAAGACTAAAAAAATGGGGTGAGTTTTAAACTGAATAACCTCAACACTAGTATTGAGATTGATTCCGTAAAAGAATATTTGAAGACTAAAAAAAAAAATTGTGGGGTGAGTTTAAACGGATAAACTTCAACAACTAGTATTGAGTTTTTTCCAAAAGAATTTTGAAGACTAAAAAAATACTAGTGTTTGAGTTTGAACGGAATAACCTCAACACTAGTATTGAGGTTGATTCCGTAAAAGATTATTTGAATACTAAAACAAATTGTGGTGCGTTTTTAAAACGGAATACACCTCAAAACGAGTATTGATGTTTATTCGTAAAAGAATATTTGAGACTAAAACAAAAATTGTGGGGTGAGTTAAAAGGAATACAACTCAACACTAGTTAGAGTTTATTTCGTAAAAGAATATTTGAAGACTAAACAAAATGGGGTGAGTTTAACGTAATAAACCTCAACACTAGTATTAAGGTTTATTCCGCTAAAAGATATTTTAATTAAGACTATAAAAAAAAATTTGGGGTGAGTTTAACGAATAACCTCAACAATAGTATTGACGTGATTAATCCGTAAAAGAATATTTGAAGACTAAACTACTAGTGTGAGTTTAACGGTATTACCATAAGGTAGTGCATGTTAAATAGAAGCTGAACGTTCAAGTTCTTTTTAAAGTGTGATGGCATTGCCGAGTTTGTGGCATGGTTGGAAAAACCAAAGGCCGTAGCCCCCCCCCCATAGTATTTTTGGTTTTTATAGCGGAGGTTGTGGAATGAGGACTCTAAGGAAAGAGCGTAGGGGCTGTGCCCACATCCATAGGGTAGAATACTTTATGGAAAACAGATGAAGAGTACGCCATTTTCAATCGTTTAGCGATAAGGCCACCAGAGCATGTTGCGAATAATGTGGTTGTGAGTATTGCAATACTTTAAAGAATTTAAGAAGTATATATGGCCTCATTATTTTCGTCTATAATGAGTTAATTGGTTTTTTTCTTTTTTCTTTTTTTATGCCAGTATAGCAATTGAAAATTGCTATTCTATGCGTACCCACTCCCCCGATGAATCTTCGATTCCAGTTTTCTCTTAATCGCAAAGGAGAAGAATGTTGTATTAGCTATATTTTCGCGTTCTACAAGACTACTGCGTGAGACAAAAAAATCACTCATATATCTATTATCAAACCTCACAGGCTATATCGTATCTGCACTCCATATATTAGATATCTATCAAAGTGATTTTATTATTTCTTTTTACGTTTAAGCCTTCTAGGTCACAAAATTATTTTAACCCGTCTCTTCCATATATTACACCGCCCTAGGTTACTTTTTGGCCTTCTTATCCATTCTCTGAGATGATTTTTTGATTGATTTGATAACATAATTCAAGGCACAATGTTTGCCACGTTCCCGAGCAGGGAAAAATACCTAATGACATCAGCCTTCTACAACCTCCTGCACACAGTAAAACCAACTCGAGGAAGATATATAGTCTTTACTTCCTCAACAAAGACATTTTGTTTAAATATTTTAAGTCTACTTGGAAAAAAAACCTTATAATCCTTGAATTGATTCACATTTTGTAAGTGTATTAAAAATCGGGGAATGGAGATCTAATTATCATATCCGTGCAGCTACAAGCCGGCCTTTTTTATTAAGCTCTTGTTAACGCTAAAGACGGTGAATTGTAGTAATGATAGGACTTCAAATTGAAGTATCCCTGAATGCAGCTGATGCCTTTGAATTCAGGATCTCCCACGGCATACCGTCTGCTTTTTAAACTTTCATTTTGAATTGCCGGCAAGCACCCCTAACTACAAAGAGTGAAAACAAAAGCTTTGAATGCATTGACTTGTTTTACTTTATATTGATATTTTCACAAAAGTCAATGTTGGATGAGCTCATGTTGTCAAATGTCAATGGGTTAAACTTGCTCAGTATCGATTGGAAAGTAAGTATTGAGATGTTCCGAAGACGTATATTCAACGGATGCCCATTCACAAAATTTGAGTTGCCTATGCACCCCACTGAGCAAAAAATGATATTTAAAGCAATACAAGCACATTTTGTGCAAGAAGCGCACCAAAATTTATAAAAGGAGATTTTTTGCACTGTTTACGTGGGCAGGTGGCCTCGTAAACTTTACCTAGTGAATTGTAAAGCTCAAACTTACCTATTTGTAAAGCTCTAACCACTAACCCACCATATTTGTCATGATAATGAAGGAATTTTGTAATTAGAATAAGATGTATGGAGGGATACCCAGATACTAATTCGACGGCCTGGGAAACGTGCCTCCAAGAAAAATAAAATAGAGCAAAGAACGTATTTAGACTCATCATACGCAGCAATTCAGTCGTTTGATACAGTCAAGTTATTTTCATTTCGTGAGATGGAACTATTTTATTAATGGACGAATTCCAGAACGAGAGACAAAATTAGGCCTTCAGAGCAACCGTTGATTAGAATTGTAATTCTTTTATGACAAAATACATTAATATTGAAATGTCGTTCACAGTAATATTGTTTAAACTATAGAAATTGTCAACATAACGTAGAAAAAATCTCAAAACGTTTTGAAGAGCCACCAAATAAGGAAGGGTCGTCCAAAAACTTTATTCCAGTTTGGGTTGAATAAGATATCAGTATGCATGATACAAATGGGTACAAGGAATATTTTATTGTAGAGTTTTTAAACAGTCCCCGGATGTAATTACAATATTCTTTTTAATATTGTATCGCATCCGGGCATTTAAATATTAAATAAATATATTTACTTGTGCTTTTTGATTTGATTTGCTGTATTCGGACAAGTCCGGATAGCCCAAGAAAAGCTCGCTGGAAAGCTTATTTCATTGGCTCCATTTTTACCGAACGGAATGGGAACGACCAGGGGTAATCACCCTACTCTTTTCGACTGACTGTGATTGCATTGCACAGGTAGACTCTGGTACATGGGACCGACGGCTTAACGTCCCCTCCTAAGGACGAGGTATTCTCAATGGTTCATTTGCCCAAGTCCAAACTGAAACCATGGGAGAGGGAATTCAATTTCAATCAATAGATTTGTAATTGTACGATTAAAATACCAGAGTTTGTACCCGATTAAATCCCTGCAAGTGGTCCCGCCGGGAGTTGAAACGGGGACCGCTGCACCAAAGGATAATACCCTAAACCAGTGGGCCACGCGATCTCCCTAAAAAAGAGCGGTACTAAATACTATTGCACTCACTAGAAAAAATGTTGTACTCTTCTTCGACTTGTATAGCTCGGCAGATAATCTTGATCCCATACTGAAAATCCATTCAATATTAATATAAATATTGGTTGTTGTATATGGTTGATATAAGTAGGCATGAATAACTTTGATGGTGGTATGGGTGATATTCAGTTATGCAATATCATGGGAAAGCTTGTGATTTTAAAATTGTTTTAACCCACATCAATTTGTTATGGCAAAAACAACGACCTGCTAACTTTGGAACGTCCTCCACGATAGCGATCCAAGAAGCTAAAATCAACCATCCGTATCCTTGAAAATCTGTGACGTAGGCAGTTGAAACAAGTCACGCGGATGTATCTATTAAACATAAACAAACTATACTATGCGGAAGTCTTAATTTTTGGCATGAAAGTTGTTGTTGTAGCGTGTTTTATCTTTATATTTTCGCTTTTATTTTGTAACATTATGTGAAAGAAACGAAATTTATCCTAGGAATTGTTGTAATTTTGCAGGAGGTAATAACACAGAAGTGGATGGCCCACCCTGTTACTTCGGTCTGCCCATAGCTCACCCATTGAATTATTTGACACACCCAGTATATTATCTGGTCCAATCTAATTAAGAAAATTGTAGCGAGACATATTTAGTTTTTAATTTTATGGATGGATTAATTTTGAAATGGGTTAAAACAGACAAATTACTATTCAACAATTTATTATATCTATATTCTAAATATATTGTAATTGGATCATTTTAATTGTTATTTGCTGTACACCAAAACAATAATAAACTTCAAATGAGCAAAGTAAGAACGTGGTTTTTCTTTATTTTTATATGCTGTTCTAATAGTTAAACCAAATTAATATATTAGAGTAATTTACTTAGATATGGCTGCTATGTGCTCTCTAAAATGGTGTCATTTTATTTTTTCGGATTAACCCCTGATCACTCTAATGGAGGGATGACTTTTCAAAAGAATTAAATTTAATTCTTTTTATTTTTTTTATTTTTTGCTTTAAAATGAATTTCACACTTCATAGTTTGAAATTTACTTTTGGAAGGAAGTCATGTCACTCCATTAGAGTGAGCACTGTGGCAAGAGAAGAAAAGTGACTTTTCACTCCAGCATTTAGAGAGTGGGTACTTTGCATGCTGACCTCCAGCAATTTCAAAGATGCACGTCTCTTGTTAAAATTTAACACTGTTTTACTGTTGAAACAAAAAATCATGAGTAACTTAAACGTTCAAATGCTAAATGGTGAATTTGGTATTTTTATAAAGTACATGATGATATCTATCATTACACAGTTGGGGGAATTATGGGAGAGTGGAAATTTGTGATTTCTCAATAGCGTCCTCTACAAATAAATCCAGAACTGAGTACCAAGAATAAATCCAGCATTTGTTCATATGAAAAAAGAGTGTTTTTCTTTCCAAAGTGCACCTGTGGACTTAGCACGTTGGGAACTAACTCGTCAAAATGTGAAATATAATACACAGCTTTTTATTCCCATGCTTCCGGGTAAACCCATAACCTATGTGGATATACCATTTAATACGACCAATACATACGATGGTACACTATTAACTGATCCTAAGAGCCATCAACTGCATAATAATATCATAACAGTTTGTATCCAAAGGTAACTAAATAAATACGTTTCCCAGAAATTGTAATTACAAGACAAAACTCCGTATAGACCAGTTAACAGCAAGTGTTGTAAATATGTTACGCCTGGTATCTTTGAAATAGGTCGGCCTGAATGTTACACACTGGGTAATTGGATCTGTTAGAGTTTTAATAAACTATAGTCCATAAGGATTCGCATGAATGGATATCGCAGGAAAAAAAGAAGTGACGTAGATGTTAACTGGTATATACTTTTAATCAAAATAAATGATTTATGATTGATTGATTGATTAATTGATTAATTGATTGATTAAATATATTACCTAACAGGTATACTGACTTACAATTTCCAACCGCTTGCATTTTGTATTGGAATTTGTTTTTGTTGCCTCACCTTATAAGAAATTTGTGTAATCTGACCTGAAAATACTGGAACAATAGTTGTGATTAAAATCATCTTAAGATCCAATAAAGAAATAATAGTGCGGTAACAAACGTAGACCACATAAAGATGCCTATTAATTGTATCTATCTTCTCAGAGTAAGCGAAAATATATTACTCTACCATTGTGATATATTAAATTTCGTAAGCTCTGACGACAGTTTCTATGAGTGGCAAATAAAATATTTCAAGTATTGGTGTCTTAATTTTTATGTTTCTTTTCTAATTCTACTTTGCCGCCGAAAATTTAATTTTCAAACAATCCTTTATGCCTTAAAAGCCAGAATAAAAGACTGTAATTTTATATTGTGCAATATACCATTGAGCTGGGTCCACTAACAATTTCAGATAAATTTGGATTAGGGACTGCAAAATAGACATATTCATCGAATTCTAACTGCTTTGTCAACCTGAACAACATATGAATGTGATCAAATATTAACCAAAATAAAAGAGTTTCAGTTATAAGGTTGTAGTCCTGTTAATATTACATTACCGCGTTTTCATATTTTTGTCTTTACCGCCTCATTGAATCAATTGATTTTGATGTCGTTCAATAAGTATGAGCGCATCGGAAGAAAAGGTAGTGCTGTAAAGACAGATGGGAATTATGGAGTCGTGAGAAGATGTGTTGGAAGAAGTGGGTAGAGTGAGTATGGACGTGTGCTGGATTAGAAGAAGTAAAAAGACGGGGGAGTGGAAGGTATCCGAGGAGACGAGAAGGGATGACGGTGTCGCGGGGGGGAGGCGCGAGGAAGAAGTAGGGAGAAGCAGGAAGAACAAGGGAGGGGGTCGTAAAAGCGGGGTGCTAGCGCATGGGCGTGTGAGGAGTGAAGAAGTAATGCGGGGTGATGAGTAGGAAAGGGGGGAAAATGTAATAGGTGAGGGAGGGTGGGATGATATTGAGTAAAGGCGGGTGGCAGAGAAAGGGGAGGATAGGAAGGAAGGTGTGAGGATGGGATAATGTAAGAGTTAGTAAGGAATAATTAGGCGACGGGTGGTTGAGTATATTAGCTTTAACCGTAGGAGGGAGTACGGGAGAGCGGGTGAGGGGGGTGAAAGAAAATCCGGCGTAGGATAGGGCTGGGGGGAGAGGGGAATTAAAGGTCCAAAGAAGATGGAAGAAAGGCTCGGTGGGGGGGTGTGGGATGAAGGAAGGGGCGATACAGAGTGAGGAAGAGGGAATGGGGGTGGGATGTTGAGTGGTAGGAGGTAAGGCGGGGGGCGGGGGTATGATGACAGTGTAGTGGGGATCGGAATGGGTGGGGTATAAGTAGGGAAAAAGTGCAGAAAGGAGAGGGGTTGGGGGGGTAACTGGAAGAGAGGCTTGTCTTGGCGAGGTGGGTCTGGAAGTACGGTGAGGGGAAAGCGGTGTGCATCTGGATGGGTTCTGTGAGTATGAATAGAATCGGACTAGCTAAGAAAGGGAAAAGGATAAGGAGTTGGATTTGCAGAGAGTACGGGTAGGGAGAGAGGAAGGGGGGGGGGAGGAGATAGGGGAAAGAAGGAGAACGGGTAAAAGGGAAGGTAGGGGTGGATGAGTGGAGTGGGGAGGAAGGCTTGGGGAGTGTGGGAGGTGGCTAAATGGGGGGAGGTTAGGGTTGTAGGGGGGAGATGTGGAAGTGGAGACGGGTGAGTGTGCGGGGGGAGAGAGATGGGGGCAGTGAGGAGTAGGGATGAAAGGGGGGAAATAGAGGGGATTGCGAACCTAGATGAAGCTTCGGGGGAATAGTAAAACGGTGTGTAAAAAGGGGGAGAAGAGGGGGGAAAGATAGAGAATTGGCGAGAAGCGGGGCTTAAGGGGTGGGGTCTAGTGAAAAGAGGTAGCTATGTGAAAAAGGGGATAAGAAAAAGAAGGCAGGTTTGGGAGTAAGAGCGTGCGGAGAGAACGAGGGGGGGGGGGAAAAGGAGGGAAGTGGGGCGAAGGGAGGGAGTATGGGAGGGGGATAAGGGGGTGTTTGTGAGCGTAGGGCAGGGTGGGAAGGACTAGGAAAGGAGTTTGGTGGGATGGTGATAGGGGTGAGGAGATGAGGGTGAGAAGAATCCGGTTGGGAGAATGGAGGAGGTGACGTGGGGGTGGGGGTATGTGCTAGGGTGAATTGGGGGTAGGTGGCAATGGGCTGTGGGTTTGACAGGAATATAGAGGGTGGAGCTGCGGGGAGGCATATATGGGGGGGGGGGGGGGAGCAGTGGGGACTTGAAAGCCGGGGGGCTTCGAGAGTAAGGGAGAAGGGTGGCGGCGAGCGCATTGGGATGTTTGGAAGGCGGTGGGGGGTTAGGAGGAATGGCGGTAAGCAAGTAAAAACGTGGGGATCGAGGGAATGAGAGTAGTTCATAGAGGAGAGTGGGTCGGAGGGGAATGGGATAGGTGGGGGTAGAAGGAGCAGGGGGGGGCGGGGATGAGGGGTGTGGAGAAGACAGAGGAGTAATGATAGGACGGGGAAGAAAGAACGAGAAGGAGTAGGAGGGACAGAGGGTAGGGGAGTGAGTGGATTGTGGTCACGGGTGGAAGGAGACGAGAAGGTAGGGTAGAGAGAGGCTGGGGGGGTAGTGAGGGAAAGATATAGGATAGAGAGGAGGAAGGGCCCGGAGGGGGGCGGGAGGAGGATGAAAAGGCCATAAGGGGGGTATCAGTGGTGAGGATCAGCGTGGGAGGGAGAGGAAACGGGGGTTTAGTTATGGGATAGTATGTAGCGTTGAAATAGGATAAGAGTAGAGACTGAGGTTGACGGAAATAGGTACGGGGACGGGTAGAGCATGTTTGGAGACGAGCAGGTAGATTGTCCGCGGAGTAGGAGGGGGATGGGAGTGAGGACAGGACAACTTTAAGGGATGAGGGGAGAGAAAGGAATGTTGGGGGTCATAGTAAGGTTAGGAAGGATGTAAGTTGGATAAGGGTGGTCGGAAGAGTAGGGTGGGGGAGTGGGGGGGTAGCAGGGTTGCAGGGAGAGTACAGTAGGGAAGTGATAGGTGAAGATTGAAGTGAGGTGGTGTAAATAGTGAGGGGCGAGGAGGACAGTAGGTGGGAGTGTGGAAAGGGGCTGTGATGGGTCGTAGGAGGAATAAGGGATGAGGAGGAAAGTATGGGTGCGAAGGGGAGGGGAAAAAGATTAGGCGGGATTAAAAGGGAGGGGGGGTTAGCAAGGGTGTGTAGTAGCGTAAAAGGGGAGGGGTAAACAAGAGAGTGGCGCTGAGAATGCGATTATAAGGTGAAGGGTGGGGGAAGGAAAAAAGTGGAAGAAGATAAGGGGAGGAGCAGAGGGCGGGGGCGGATGGGGGTTGTGGTGAGGTGTGAGGCGGAGGAATGGGAGTGGAAAAGGGAGACTCGAGGGAGAGTTGAATGCAGACTAAGCAGGAGCTAGTTATGGGCCCATAATTGTAGAGGCAGAGGAAGGACGGAGGAGAGTAGTGTGTGAGAATGGGTGGAAATGAGTTGGTAGGGGGAACGAGGAGATTCGCTAAAGAGGGTGGGGTTGAATAATGAGAGAAAAGGGGAAGAGCACAGCGGCAACTAGGGTGGGCTGGTGTGGTGGGAGAACGGGGAAGACTAGATTAGTCAGAATGTGCAGTGGAAAATAATTGTAGGGGAGTGAGGATTGATTAGGAACGTCAGAGTGCGGCAGAGAATGGGGTCGCGTGAAGTACCGAATGGTAAGAGAGAGGGCGACAGAGGTCTATACAGAATGTAGGGAACACGCAAGTGAAGAGTAGATGGGTACAAAGGATGAAACAGTTGGATGAGAGTAAAGGTGGTAAGGGGATGACATGTGGAAGATTATTGTAGTGGAAGAGTTGAAGGGGGAAGGGAACGCAAGGTGGGGGAAGAGGGTCAGTTGGGGGGAAAAGTAGACGCGGGGCGGAGAGAGGGAGGAGAAGATGGTGATATGCGAGGAGAGGTTGGGTATGGGGGAGTAGATTGAGAACAGGAAGGGGAGGTGGAGGAGGAAGGGGATCGAACGAGATAAGGTAGAGGAATAGCGAAATTGGGGAGAAGGTGGGTGTGGGTGGGTGGTGGTGGGTAGGGGGGGAGGAGTAGAGGAGGAGAGAGGAGAGAGGTAAAGGAAAAAGAGGTTAAGCTCGGGGTGTCAGAGAATGGGAGATAGAAAGAGCAAGTGTGAAGCGGGTAGAAGGGAGAAATAGAAGGGGGCGAGGGGTTAAATGGGACGTTGTCTCCCTCTTTTCTGGGGGGGGTCTCCTTCCCCGCGGCCACTTTCTTCCCTCTTGCTCTCCTCCCCCATCCCCTCTTTCATCTCCTACTTGCCTGGCCTTGCGTCTGCTCCCCGGGACAGATGGCACAGCTAGGAAAATAGTGGACGCGCGGAAGACGAGACAAATTGGGCGAGCAGTGCGAGCAGGGGCGGAGCAGGTGCACAAGGTAGGGGCCTGCTCCGAGCCAGAGTGTCACGGCTGGGCCTTGTTGTTCGCAGAGTGGGGAGTTATTTGCGGCGTGTGTGGCGTATTTAAGCAGATTCCGCGGTTGTTAAAGGACAAGTAAGCAAAGAAAAAAGATAAAAGAAAATGTAAACAATAAAGCTGCTAAGTAAGGCAACGGAAGAGATAGCGGCAGTACAGTATAAAAGTACAAAATGCCCCCTGGAGGCAGGGGAAGGGGAAAGAGGTACGCATGATGGGGGAGGAAGTAGCGAACCGTCTGTGGTCTCCCTTGTTAAGCTCGTAGCGCAAGCAAAGTCTTAAAACTGCGAAGCAAGCAGCTAACTAATATCTGCACTCCAAACACGGTTTTCCATACATCATTTCTTAGATACCATACGATGACTGAACCAGCGCAGCCTTTTCTAAGGTCTGGCTTGACTTGTGTCATTGAATGTGGGAGGTTTTTCCAGTGCAAAAGTACCATCATTGCGATTTGTGTAACAATCCCAATTGTTGATTCCTGGTCTGCAAGGAAACCGCAACAAGGAATCAATAACCACCGCCCAACCTACCAGGAAGGGTCCTTCCACAGAGACCACATCGACAACGGCAAGTTGCTATATTGTAAGAAATGTACCGAAGTATAAGCAACCGCAATGTCTGATGATAACAACATCGACGTCCTCACCATTGAGCTGTCTTCGTCAGTACATCTCGACAAACCTCCATCGTGACTTCGAGCACCCGACTCAACCCTGGGATTCACCAAACTCACTTTCTTCATTGGGCTACTTCACAGCCATATCCCAATGGGGCTACATGAACCTAACACAGACGGGACACGCTTCAAGAATGGATAGACGTCAACATCTACTCTCCTTCACGACGCTAAGCTGCCACCATCATGTCATAGGCCCGGCTGGCAGAGAGGTTTAAACCCTGATTAGCTATTGTAGCAAAAACATCTCAAACCCTTTGTATCAAGATTGTTTTCGGGATCATGTTCCAACAACTCAACATCGACCAATCGGTATCCAATTCAACGCTGGCAGTAAGACCAAACCAAGTGCCTTTTAAGCGCGCCGCTTTAACTACAAATACAGCAGACGGGCAAGGATTCACTGATGACCTAGGACAGAACGTTAAGAGGATTGCTCCAACCCCCATAACTATGACGAATTTGCCCAACTAGTGAACAAGACTGCAGGGAGCTCATACCCAGAGGCTGAGGAAACGGAATATATACCAGCCTTTCAAAAGAAAAAAGCACGAATTGCTAGGAATATCAAGAGTATTCACCATGTTTTAAGCTGATCCTTTTTTCGATGAAACACCTGCTAAAGGTGAGGAAGTCTCGGATATTAATCTCCCAGGAAAAGATCAAAACCTGGCACAACTTAAGTGAAATCCCACCGATAAGACCCATAACAGAAAGAAAGCATGGTCTTCCATCCGAAACTCGAGGGGAGCCAACAGAAACCTCACACAGTCAATGTTACACCCAACCAATTGCCCACCAACTGCTATTAAATGTCAAGTGCAGAAAACCAAGAAGATCAAACTAGACCTAAGAGGTATAGTGGTTACCTGGGTTTTCACTCGCCCCTTCACATTGGACGAATTGGCATCCGGTATTGCTAAACTTCACCAGGAAAAGCATTAGGCTTGTACAACATCTCTACTGAGCAACTAAAATCGTTCTTGGCCCAGTAGCCAAGAGGAATGGCTTCTTGACTCTACATTGCTGCTATATTTCCCCAGGTTCCCAAAGATCTGAGGAAAGGCACTGTATGGCACCCTAAGCATGGTAAAGATCCATCCAATCCCCAAGAGCTACAGACCATCTCGCTCCTTGACCTACCTACAAGCTCTTTGAGCGCCTGCTCAATCGTAAAATCGCATCTGTCATAGACGAACACCTCATACCCAACAAGCAGGTTCCGCCAGGCAATCACACAAGCCAAGTACCACCAACTCACTCATTGAGGATGGTGTCGAGAAGGGTTCGGTAACCGCGCTGTGTTCGTCGACCTCTCATCAGCATACGACATGTTAATCACAGAGGCCTACTCCTAAAGATCCTGGAAATTACCCAGGACATCCGCTTGACTGAGTTTATCTGTGGATTGCTGGCTAACAGGAGGTTCTTTGTTCAGCTGGAGCGAAGAAAGCCGATGGCGTAGGCTCAAGAATGGCCTACCACAAGGGGAGTGTGCGTTCGCCCCTCCTTTTCAACATATATGCCAAAGACCAACCTAGGATTGCAGGACTGTCGTTTATTATCATGACATCTTGGAATAGCGGCACAAGATGCCGACTTCAACAGTTGTTGAAGAGAGACTCTCCAAAGCTTTGGATGAACTCACTCTTATTATGGGAAAACCACCTACGTGCAAATTCATCAAAGACACAGGTGGGTGCTTCCATCCACGCAACCGGGAAGCCAAACGGAGCTTAAAGTTACCTGGGCCCGTTTCACAAAGATTCACTATCGATTGTAATCAAGCGTTACTCATCAGCGTAAGTTTGGACTTCAATAAGTTCAACTTAAGCTTGATCGTTTACGCTCGATAAAATCAAACTTACATTGATCGTAGTCTTTGGTGAACGTGCACGGGTCTGGAACTCCCTGGAGCACTGTGATAACCCTGTCTACCTAGGAGTCACCTTGGAACGCCTCTGCTCTTATAAGACCCACATTGGAGAAGACGAAGAGTAAAGTGTGCATGCAATAACATCTTGACAAACTCACTGGCATCAGATGGGGTGCTCGCCCTTACCCTAAGATCGACGGCACTTCTTGCCCGTGCTACCCATGTGCAGATTATGCTTGACTTGTATGGGAAAGATCTACTCATGCCAAGAAGCTTTATCCAGCGTTAAATTCCTCCTGCCGATTATCACAGGATGCCCCCGTCCAACACCACGGAAAACTGTACATCCTAGCAAGGGAATTGCTCACCAGCATCCGTCGAGCGTAGCGACATGCAAGAGCGTGCTGCCAAGTATCCAATGTGAAGCACCAATGTCCGGACAGAGACTGCTGCCAACCGCCTTAATCTAGAGAGATTTCTAAGCAAAGTCCAACCTCTTGAAACTGCCTCAAGGATGTCAAGAGAGTCGCCTGTGGAAAGAAAGACTTGCCATCAACCATAACATCTATCGTTATTGAACCTTGTGAGCATCTCCCACCTGAGCTGACTCCTCATTGGGCTGAATGGCGAGCCTCAACAGATTGTAACCCAGAACTGGCCGATCTAAGTGTTTCCTGGCAGAGTGGGGGCTATCTGTAAGCAGACCAGGATACTACCTGTGGTTTTGGAACAGAACCACAGACACTTTACACCTTGGTTTGCCCACTGCTGGAACAACAGTGCACAAACAAGGTCCGTGCGGAATTCAGTGAAGACCAGACGTTGGACCCATCTCTGGCTGGATTCTATTTGAAAACCAAGTGTTTTGGACACGATAAGAAGAAAATAATCATATGAAAAGCACACAGTGTTCAATTTCAAGGAGACGTCATCATTGAAATCTTGAGGTCGCAGCAAAGTCTCCCGCGCTAAATGCTGAAGAGTGAAAAAGTCCACTTTTCATCTTTGCCTACAGTGATCACTTTAATGAGTGAATTGCCTTCCGTGCCCAACGTAATTTCAAACCATGAAGTGTTGAAATTCATTTAAAGGCCATGAAGCCGTCACTCCATTGAGTTACATTTCTTTTATTTGAAAGACCCCCCCCCCCCCCCCCCCCCCCCCCCCCCCCCCCCCCCCCCCCCCCCCCCCCCCCCCCCCCCCCCCTCAGGATTTCCCTCCATTATAGTGATCAGGGGGAATCCGAAGAGTAAAATGCACATTTAGAGAGCACTTACGCAGCATTCCTAAGTAATTACTCTAAATATTCTTTTATTCAATATTATACACATATATCAAATAAAATCACCTCCCTACTTTGCTATTTGCGAATTTATTATGGTTTTTAGTGGTAGAAAATAACAATTAAAAATTATCCAATTGCACTATTTTTTCGACCCTAGCTTTATATAATTACGTCGGTTTTACACATTTCAAGATATTCATCACTCTCTATGTTATTTACCCCCTGCCAAATACAACAATGACGCTCAGTATAAATTTCACCATTGACAATCCGCAACTGAATTATACCCCTAAGGACGAGAACTTGCTTCCCAACCAATATACAGACCCCCGGGCGTGTTGATCGGTTTCCAACGGAAGATTAATTTATGAGTCTTTCTCGCAGCATCATTGCTTGCGGAGAATTTCTCGATCGAGAAAATCTGAATGGATATCCTGGGGAAGGTGCCACTTTAGAGAAATGAATAACAATGCAATTATGGGGCGCAGATAGATCGTTCAAACGTCAAGTGGGTTGATGTGTTTCCTTCTATATCTCTTGCGTCATGCTTGGAGGGCTTCCAAACTATTTGATTTTATGTATGTAGGTAATGTATGTAGGTATGTAGTATTATGTATGTATTTATGTATGTATGTATGTCTGTATGTATGTATGTAATGTATGTCATATGTAATGTATGTATGTATGTAAATGCGTCAGCCGTCTATTCCAAATAAAGTCCAAGGGTACGTGGATGACATCGTTTTACTAACCACTGATGAACTTCTATTTCTTGATATGGGTTCTAAAAACAGACTCGTTCTTAGACATATTCTGGTATAAAGTTCAAACACCGCAAATGCGCTATTTTGCATGGGTCAAAATCAGGAAAAAAAGTGGAGTGAAAAAAAATAGACGCGGGAGTCGTGACAGCACAGGTTAATAAGGATTGATATTCAATGGAAAGAATACCAAAATAGTAAACACGAAAATACCTGTATCTAGGTCACGATATAGTCTGTATGGGAAATCTCACCACTCTCAAGTCGTTGCATATTTGATTCTCTATCCTCAGATTTTCAGCAAAATTATTCTTCTTTACTTCCAATTGTTGCAAACTAGAGCCATCCATACATGGTTAATTTCTAAACTTAACTTGTACTGAGCATTCACTATGTCGTTTTTCCCAGCTCACAGCACTGAAATTAGATATGTTGAAATATAAGGTCGTGGTTTTGTTTTAAACCATCTTAGTCCCAGGATGTTATATTCCATCCCTAAGCTATGGGGTTTGGGGATTATGAATCCCAGCACCACATACATTGCCAAAAGATTTCGTTTCTGTTGTCGATGTTGAACTCTAGACGATTCACAAACTAGGTACTGCGCACGCTCATCATTTGAACTTCACATGAAAAGCGCATGTTTGTCAGGATAATTATGATTCCTCATTTGCTGGTTATTGTACTGATGAACACGGTAGATTGATTAAACAGTGTGCGGTGAATTGGCCTGAATCGGTCTGGATAGAACTTAACGAACTGTGTATGCGCGAAGGCCTAAACTACAGTTACCGGTGGTGAATTTTTTATTGTAATGGTTGATAACGAGGTGTCTATTGTTTTGCTCAATCAGTCTATGACGTTTTTCTCATATCAAGAACCACATATGAAAAAACCGTATATCGAGATCATGATTAAGGATATCACAAGGCGGAGTTGTAAAAGGTCCCCTCCAATTGATTTCAAATAGCCAACCATTAGCTCATATTATGCGATCAATGACAATCTGGTCAGGTTTATTCTCAAAACACCGTCTGGCACTTCCTTGAATTAGGCTCTGTCTCACGTTATTACCCCACTTGTCTATCCAAAGTCATGCTTGCTAGCACAATCCTGTGACACTGTTTTTCCCATATGTCGCAATGGTTTTCAATGGTTTCTAGACCATCATGTAATCAAACGTCCATGACAGAATTGTCAACACATTCACCTCTCAGACTATCAGACAGCCGTCCTTATCTCTCTGTTTATGTAACAAGATAATTACTGGTGATATTTTGAATAGCAGATATACACAGCTCTATACGTATTGAACACAGAAAACCGGACTTATTCATCCGTGATCGTGCAGTTTGAAAAAGGCCTTTGTTGTCGAATTTCATCACCATTTGACGCCTTTCTAGAACAAGTGCTACACTACGAAGTTTAAGGTATTAAAAACCTTGGTGTGATCTTGTCAATGTGGATACGACTTCACCTGTAAAAGTATTGTCATTATCCATCGGGTCAACTGATGTTGGCCATAAAAATGTGTTACCCGGTTAAAAATACTCGGGTTTAACACCCTAAAGAGCAAAGCCATGGCCCAATACCTGAGTATCAGCGCTGCCATAGGTTCAAAAATATTTGGCAAATGCGCGTCGGTGCTGTCAATGGCGGTCGTCAACTTTTCTTTGCATCTAACTCAATTTTGCCATGGGTTTGGTTCTTAACTCAACTTTCTCATTCGTAGTTACACGTGTGTTAGATTCCTTATAATCTCTTCTGGCAAAATTAGCAATAAGGTATTGCCGCCAGCTCTCGAGCAATTTTGTGGCGCCTTCTGTATTTTGTAAATTGCAGTTTTGCTAATAAATATATGAATATGTTGTATGTGTGTACGTATAAAAAGATACCTGGTAGGAGTAATTTTTAGTATAAAGAGAATTGGTGGGGCGTATTTTTTACATTGTGGGTGGTATTTTCTTCATTGTGGGAAAGTAATTTTTATTATAGTGTACTATGTTCTAATTGTCCTATAACGATAAACTGTAATCTAGAATTGAGGTTTATTCAGTAAAATAGTAGAAAAGAGGATTTTTTCTAGTTGAGTAAATATATCGCCGCGGGCAATCCTCTTGGCCAAAAGGAAAAAGTGAGAAAAACTAAAAAATGAACGAAAATGAAAAAATGTAAACGAAATGTCCTAAAAAAAGTGTCTTTTAAGAGAAAAACTCAAAACTATATAGGTTTAGAATTATTTTCCCTTATATAGTTTTGAAAAGTGTATTTTTCTGAAAAAAAATATCTAAAAAAGTGTCTTTTTAAGAGATTTTTCAGTAAAACTCCACAATGTAGCCTTGTAAGGATTGTGTCTGTATATACCTGAATATTTTGCACAGATGTTTATCCAATTCTTGCTTTACTGTTCAATGCAAGAAAGACGGGTGACCGCCCAAATCAAGCGTCGTTCGCGGCATTATACAGGGTGTCCATGGTCTGTCTATGCATTTGAACTTGGGCTCGATATGTTATGAAGATGGATACAATACACCATTTGACTAGTTTTGCAATTACCAATCCTGTCCAGGCTTCTGTTGATGATATCGCAGTGTGCACACGTGATCATCAGCACATTGTCAACATGCCGATAAGGTTGAAATTTTGTAATTGGGCAAAATTAGGTATCATAGCGCCGAAGTCCAGCCTCTTAATATGAACGTCGATCATGTAATATTTGGTATAAACTGTCAACCTGACCAAACAATCATATATTTACAAGGCAGTTACGTTGAAAAATATGATCGTAACAAGTCCGTTATGAATACTTGAGGCTATCAAGTATATGTCGGGACTGGACCCTCAAGTGAGCGAAGCTTGTGTCAAACTTCATGACTTATTGTCCAAACCTTGATATGCTCCAATGCCATTTGTTTCAAACTTGAAGAATTAACACCCTTTGCATTCCCACAGTTGATGGCTTTTTCAGCATACTCCCAGTGCCACTCAAAAC
>JAMKCH010033041.1:0-16088 GCA_023653785.1 Ophioderma brevispina
CAAACCTATTCAGTACTCAAAATGTTAACATCTCATAAAGCCCTCAATATGTACTGTACGCAAACATTATATAACAATTTTAATTATGGAAAAGAGAAAATTAAAGAAATTCTTAACATTTCTTTCAGTGCTGAGTTGTCTTTCTGTGTCCACCATTGATAAGCAATATACAATTAAATATTAAAAACGGGCATCAGATTTTAAAATCCATGGAGCCAACTTGCAAGGAAATGAGACAACAAATCATGCAAGCTGCATTACAGAAAGGAAAACTACTTACATGAGCTATATATGACATCTACTCGATCGAATGTTACTTTAAAATGACACTTCAATAATCAAGCACGTTTAGCAGGTTTTCAATATTATGAAGATTTGTTAAAAGACATAACCCTGAAGTTTCTTTGCGATATTTACAGTATATATCACTGTTATGGAAGTGCCAAGGCCCATCCAGACACAAGCTTTACCACCCGACCACTTTTCACCTCTAGGAATTTAAAATCTGAAGCCTGAAAATCAAACTTCCACAAGGGGAACTTGCATACCTTGCCCATATTTTTCAAACCCCTCCAACTAAAAATATCTTTTCCCCTTTCATTTCCTTCCACAATGTTTCACGGATAATTCTCTTTCCATTTAAGACATATACACTAAACACTATACCATTTTTACTCGAATAATGTGGTATCTAAATTTTGGTGATGTTTGATAGATATTGACAAATCAATTACATGGACACACTACACAGGGGGTGATTGATTTTGTGGAAAAATCGAATTTGGGAAAAAATCCTGAAAAAACGGCGTAAATTGACCTAAAATGCCTAAAATCATGCTGAAATTAAATAAAGTGCGGAATTTGAAATAAAAAATCCTGAAATCAGGAAAAATCCTGAAGGATCACAGCCCTGACTACAAGAGTAGACGTTGATTCAGGGAACAATTATGTATTTACAAATGCAAAGGCACAATTGTTGATGTATGTAATTTTGATGGGAAATCTGATTTGATCCATTTAAAAAATTACCCTTAAAAATTATTTAAATCCAGGTGATACCTATCTAAGATAACAACAAAAGGTAAACATCATTTAAATTAACACATGGAAAACCATATACCAGTGTTCATAATTATGTACCACCCTTACAAACATATAACAAGAGCACCAATGGGGCTGAAGCTTCATAAGAAAAGTATGTTGGAGTGTGCGTAGAGATGCTGTGTTGTTTGTGTTTGGGGTTTTGGTTAGATGTTTTTGTGATCAAGGTCTTGTGATTATAGCAATAAAGTGTTGGGGGGGAGGAGGTCATTTAAATGATCTGTTTTTTTTTAACTTGAATTTCTTATGACTCGTAGTGGTATGTAACCCTTGTTCTCATTTTTTATAAGAGTGTTCTTTCATGGCTAATCCCTGATGTTTACCCTATTGACTGTGACTTGGAAGACCTCTAATGACCTTTCATGTATTAGTTTTATGGCATAATCAATTCAACCCTCAATCTAAAAGTTTTATTGCTGGACCACTATTTGGTCCCCTGTCAACTTTGGTTGGCACAGGGGGACTAAGAAATGCTTTGAATGTGTGTGGGCGTGTGCGTGCGTGTGTGTGTGGGTGGTCCCACGCAATACTCTGATCAAAAATGCAAGTGTGGGTGTCCATCTTTGCAACGTAGAGCATTCAGTGGGCATGGGCTTGGATGTAAGTTGGGTCAGGTGACATAGGTCAAAGGTCAAATATGGTCAAAAATAGAGTCAAAATTTGGTCAAAATAGGATATAAGTTATAAGCTTGTAAGCATGATATCTTTGATAGAAACAAAGTATGGGTGTCCATAGTTGCACCATAGATGTCAACAAGTAGATGGTGGATGAGGTCGAAGGTGGGGCATGTGGAGCGGTCAAAGGTCAAATGTGGTCAAAAATGGGAGGAAATGGGCTATAAGCCGTTGGCAATTGTGGCTGGATGATGAAACTTGGTGGGGTGTGGTCAACATTCAGTGCCGAAAAATTGAAGGTCATTTGAGGTAATGTGGGGTCAACAAGGTTCAAAGGGATAATATGCTATAACCGTGTTAAATGTGGTGGATGATGAAAAAGTGGTGATGTGGGGAACATCAGTGCTGAAAATGTGAAGGTCCTTTCAAGGTCATGCGGGTCATTCACGGTAAATGGATTTAAAGTGCTATAACCCTTGTCAATGTGGTAGGATGATGAAAACTGGGTGGGTTGGTCAACATTCAGTGGTGAAAATTTGACGGTCATTTAAAGGTCATGAAGGGTCAAAAATTTTTTCAAGGGCAAAGCACTTAAGTAGGTGGTAGGATGGTAAAACATAGGGGTGTGGTCGGCATTCCGTGCCACAAAATTTGAAGGGTTCATGCGGGGTCATCCAGGTCAAATCACTTAATTATGTCAAGGTAAAAAACTTTTCTCGTCGAACTGTTTACACAGGAGGTCCTTGAACCACTATGTCGCTGTGGGGCTAATTACATGTTGTTATGACCTTCAAAATTTTCAGAACAAATGTTTTATACACCAAAGTTCTTGACCAACCAACTATTGTAGTGATTGATTTGACTTTGGATGACACCACCTGTCCTTGAAATGACTTCAAAATTTGTCGGCCCTGAATGTTGACCACCCATAACCGAGTTACATTGCCCAATCCATTCCCAAAAAGCAAGTGTCAAGGTCACAAAGGTCACCTGAGGTCAAGAACATGAGGGATTACTACCAAGGCCCAAGGTATTAAATTGTAATGATAAAGCGGATTGATATTGGAGGCACCAAGCAGTGTTACAATCTGACCATTTTAAGGTCACACAAGGTCACACAAAGTCAAATGGCCACCGACACGCGGGTGATATGGGGATGCTCCAAGCAATGTGATAATTCTGACCCATTTTAAGGTCACACGAGGTCAAAAAGGTATATGATCCCCCACATGCGGGACACTATTCAAGGGCCATTTTATCTAATTTGCATAGAAATCGATCGGAATATGTGGATACACCAAGCGATTTTATAATCTGACCATTTTAAGGTCACACAAGGTAAAAAAAGGTATCGGACACACCAACATGTGGGACATTACACAAGAGGCATTGCAACTAAATGTGTTATGAAAAAGTTTGAGTATGTGATACGCCAAGCAAATTAAGCAATGTTATAATTCTTGTCACACAAGGTCACATGGGTCATCAACATGTGGGAAAATACCCAAGGGTAATGTATCAAAGTGTCTTGAAAAATCGATCGACAATGTGCAGATACACCAAGCAATTTTATAATTTATATTACTGATCATTTACGATCACCCAAGGTCACAAAACATGTGGGACATTACCCAAGGGCAATTGTATCAAGTGTAATGGAAATCAATTGACATGTGATTTATACCACGTAATTGTCTTTTCGACCATTTTTTGGGAAAATGACCTTAAGGAATTAATAAGACTTTTGACTCCCAATCGTGAGGAAAAAAAAAACAAGCAAAAAACAAAAAAGGGAAACACAAAAAACCAAAAATAATATATTCAAATGGTTTGACAAAAAAACAAAACCAGAAAAAAAAGAAAAAAAAAAAAAAAAAAAAAAACACAAACAAAAAAACCCAAAAACAAAACCAAAAAAAAAAAAACACAAAACAAAAAAAACACACGATAAAAAAAAAAAAAAAAAACAAAAAAAAAAAAAAAAAAACACAAAAAAAAAAAAGGGTAACGGGGGGGGGGGGGGCATATTACAAGGACCGTACATGCAAGTGACATAAACATGTGTGCATGTATGCCCTAGGTGAAACAGTGGCAGACAGCCAACTTTGGAATACAATTTCAGTATTCCAGAGAACGAAAAAAAAAAAAAACATCAGTATTGGACCCAAATCAATATTCTTGCGAATTTGTCAATTTTGGCCGAAAGTTCACTTTACGGCCGGTATGTGAAATGTCGGTGCAGTGAAAGGCTAATTGGCGCACAAAGATGTTTTTTTTAATTGACATGAAATTGAAATGAAACAAGTCTAAAAACTTTAACGGCTCATAACTTGAAAACTAAGCTACATATGTACAAATGAACGCATGTGATAGAGCTCCAGAAAAATGGACAGAGCTCCGTCGTCTGACAGCCCATTAAGGAACTGTCAGTCAGGAACTAAGTCCATATGGAGTATTTTTTTGTGTTAAACTATAACAGTCTAAACTTTCAAAGCTTGAAAACTTTAAAAAACAAAAACTATATACTATAAGAATAAAGGTTTGTAGGTCTATAACCTTTGCACCATTGCCGTTAAATAGTTATCAAAATGCTTCAGAGGAAATTTTGCATACAGCAGTTAAATAGTTAATCAAAATATTGTGAAAGGTGAACCATCCGAAGTCGGGAGAAAAAACATGTCGGAAACTATTTTAACAGACTTTAGAAAAGGAAAATCTTGCAAAGCCATGCTCATTTAATTCATTTTGGAAAGATTGCCCTCGTTCCTTAACTTTACTGTTCTGTGTATTTTCTTTCCTCTTTATACACTTTCTTTTATTTTAGTAATGCGACTAGGTCCGTATGTTTTTGCGGGAAATACGTACGTCCGGATTTCGCTTCATTTTCCGTACAAAATACGAAAAATCCGTATAGTAGGCATTGTCTGCCGAGCGCAAGTGTGTTGGGGTGAACATTTTACTACACGACGCACAGACACACAGACGCGTACATCAGGCTGTATGGGTCTAACAAAAATGTTAATATGGACTGTTCTTTAAAATCATGTAGCACTAATGTTTTCCCTAAAACCAATCATGATTTAAGTGCCCCCGCGCGCGTTACTAAAAAAACATTCGCGTAGCTCCTGCTGCATGCTGAAATTTCCATTCCCCCCCGTTTTTATGTGTTCATCATTTCTTCAAGAAAACATGTTCGCCTCTCTGACATCATCCAGATGAAAATGTAGTAAAAAAAATTTCCGCCTCCATGTTTTGATGTGTCTTTGTCAGAACACAAAAAAAAAAAAACAGGAAAATAATGGCAAAAATTTACAATCAAATCACAAGGTAGGACCCTATGGCCTAAGTTTTCTTTTCCTATTCGACAGTTGATGTTTTAAGACAGACGGAGTCGGGTTTCGTACTTTCAAATACAGGCGTAACTACGTCACGACAGGAGATCATGTACAAGAAAATTACGTCATGCAGGGAATTCATGTCGGAACCATCATTATACGGAAAAGGGGAGATCGCCTTAAACTAATTATAACTTCTGTTCGTATTTCCACCTAATCGTAGGCTAACAATCTTAATTGTCATAACAGCTTGTGAGATATTTCCGCTAGTTCACATTCGGTATCAGAGCTCGGTGGAACTTATTACAAATTGCGTTCCCTCCCTTCCGCATATTTACCAAATTGGGATGCGGGGGGTTTGTTGCCACTGCGAGCGAACCTGGCCATTTTCTAACCTTCATAAGAGCTCTGATAATTACATAGGGGGCATATTAACAAGGGCATTTTCAGTTTGTTGTCGTTACTATATTACGGTGGAAAATATTGAATACCTGAGCCAAAACTTTCTTCCCCTTGTAAAAAAACGGGGATCCCCATGGACCGTAATCAGGGAAATCCTACAATACATCCACGGCTTTGAGAAATATACGCTATGTGCCGTCGTGATGTTTTTGAGCAGTAGCTACATGGATGCTGCAATTATTTTATAACAAAAGCATTTTCGGTTTCCTCCTAATATAGAAACAGTATGAAATTGTGCGGAATTGCAATATTTTTGCAGTATACTCAATATTTTTTCAAAGCCTGTCAAGTTTCTATGGCCTTGAAGTGTGTCTATCACGGCCACACCGCCAAGGGGCTGTTATGGTAATTAGTTTTTGCCTATTGTAATCACTGTGCCAAGCATGGGCAAGGGGAGTGGCCCAACATGAGCACGGTTTGCTCATTCGCCGGTAAAACGCAAGGGCAGCCCATATTGATATTATCAATGAGGTCGTGTGATGTTGATCAACTTTTCAGGTATTAAAATGAGCACAATTTGGTGATTTCACACTCGCAAACGACAAGACCGATGATGGAGGACATATTTAGGCATTGGATTTAAACTAAACCGTGACCGAGGTCGCGCAGGATTTTCGTACGTATTTTCTTATTAATGAGGTCACATTGATATTATTATTTTATTTATTTATTTGGATATACACCTTGACTAACGGGGCACACACCCATGTGGTGGTGCATCTAAGCAAACAAAGTAAATGTACAAAACAAAAAAAATGTGTTACAGAAAAAAAAAAAAAAAAAAAAAACATGATGTCAAAACTACAGCAAAACAAATTGTGGATACGAGCAAAATAATTAAAAAAAGGTTTCGCGTATCATGGTGGCCGTCATGTGTGTATTGACAATGGTGGTGTCCAAATTGTAAACTCTAAATCCCAGAGATCCCAAGGGCCGGTCCCCAGAATGCAGCTAGGAAGGACCAGTCGTTGTTATCGACCGGTCTCCTACTATACACCCTAAAGGACCGCGCCAGAATCCCCAAAATAAAGAGGTGAAAGCCTTTCCCGCCCAAGTGCTGGCTGGCGGAGGGGGGTTGGGGACAAAGTCACACTAAACTGACGCACCAAGATGACCAACGCAATGAAAGGATCACCAATTCAAAAATACTAAAAAACCAAGCAAAACGTAAGCACACAAAGAGGGCATGGACAGTGACCAAAACATCACCCCTTAAAATGTCATGTTAACTGGGTCTTCCGTTCCATGCTTGTTTAAAATAAGATTTACAGAATTGTCAAAAATGGTATCGCTATAATCTGCCATTTCCCCTGAATCGGCCGTATGACAGGAGGCGTTACTGCCTAAAGTGAGATGTAACTTTGTGTATGATCGCCGTTAATAAAAATGTCCCAAAAGGATCGAAACCCGCTGGCTGAGGCTGAGCTCTAATTTATGAAATTCTTGGCTTCTAATATTCCGCAAAGCATAAAAGTAAACAGGAAGTGTTGATGTCCTCTATACCTCTGACAAAGGGAGCAAATACCTGTATTGTTAATTTTCCCAACACAACTTTCCTTCGAGAGGCAATGTGGTTGGAACGACTTTAAATTTTTAGGCTTGCCCCGTAAAAATCAACGCTATCGAGAAGGTAACTTTCAGGAAGTGGGTGATATTTGAATTGAACATAATCACTGAGTGAAGGATTCGACGCATGCGTTTTCAACCACTTTCAATACAGAGTTTGTGTTGAAACGTTAAATACTCTAACCCAGTCTTTATTGATATGATAAGCGTTACAGAGGGCATACCATCCAGTACTAGTAATAATATCCTTCACCGACTCCAGCCATTTCCATCTCAAGTAACCTTCATTATGGTGGATAAAGACATAAATTAAATAATAGCTTGCATATCTATTGGAATTCCATACTAGAACTCTGTGAAATATAACTTTAATACAATCGTGAATAGATTGATGTTATTCCAACCTAGATCACCAAGTAATGACGAAGTGGGGGTGTTTCTGGGCGCTTTAAGGATACACCTAGCCATTGAAATTGAAGATTATCGAGACGTTATAATCACTGGTAGTGTTAAGTAGAGATTGCACATGCACGTATTAATGCTGGAAGTGCCACTAGTCTTCCAAAGAATGTCACCGAATAAACCCTATTAAAATCATCACGGCTATCGATAATAGACTTATATAACCTATGAGCCTATTACCTTTTCTGATAACCTCTCAAGGTGAGGTGCTCGGTTAAGGTTCTGTTAATATACACAACAGGTATTTATAATGTAACCTCGTCGATCGACTATTACCAAGTTGCATATTGTAATCGACTTCTCAATCTCGCACTCATGCATCTATGGTGGGTAGGCAACTAAGAGTATAATGACAAATTAGAAACCTGCAGGTATTGAAAGGATGACTCAATTAGATAAAAAGGGGTGTACGCCTCTGGGTTGTCTATTTTATAAGATGACCAAGAACACAAATATTTAAGCTTGCAAAACCTCAATTTTGGCGTAAAATAGCATAGTATGTTTAAATAAAGTTATATAGTAAACGACATTGTAGACCTCGATTCGTGGACAAAGTTTTATTCGAAGCCTTTGTGAACAGGGAAGGTGTGGCTTTCTGTTGTCAATTAACAATGGATTCCAACCCTTGTACGTTCCATACAAAATTCTGACAGTCAGGTTGTACATTAAATTTAAGTTGCGTAAAATAAAACACTACATACGGGGTTAAATCAAAACAATTAAAAAATGGAGCATTTGACATTTAAAAAAAAGCATCGCGATGTTAATCCAAGGAGATACGAGTACTGACTTTGATCAAAATTAATGTATGTGAAACTCAATTTGAGCAGCCGATTCTGTATTATTCCTACACATTTCAAATCTATTATGCAAACAAACACACACAAAAAAACTTTGAGCACAATGGTGATGCGGGAGAGGTCAATTTCTCATACCAACAACACGAACCTTAAGGCATCGCAGTCAGTGTACTTTTATGAATATTCAAACTGCGTACCTCATTGTTTTGCAGAGGGTCGCCCAGTGTGGCATACAACAACGGAACAGTCGAAGAGCTGCATGTTCGCATTGCAACATCCCGAGGTCGAGTTACTTCGAACCTCATGACAAATAATGACAATCAAATCATTATAAACTTCAATAAACTAAAATAACTTTAGTCAACATAAGCTTACATAAAAAAAACCTAACAAAATATACACAAGTCCAAAAAGAAACTCTTCGACACCACGCAATCGCACTGGACCCTGCAATCCCATCCATGTCCCTTTGAATTAACTGGTATATTCTTCACATTCGTAACCTTCGTAACCCCGCCGTTACAAACTCGAGATGATGAAAAGAGGTCGACCATGCCCCCGGGATCAGTGGACGTCGGCAGGCTAACAGCACTGAGGCCGAACACACATTACAAATACAGAAGACAAATCGCCACACAAAACCCCCTCCGACTGAAATGAGGCCCCAAAACACTTTCACAAATAATAATAACATATCATAACAAACTAAATCTATAATAAAATAAAACAATACAACTACATAACCTATCACAAAACATAGGCACAACCCGAAATAAAACCTTACTAATTGCCACACTCCACTTATAAATCACTTAGCTCTCCCCTAACACAACTTGTATACACCGCTATATATGAATATGTTATATTGGAACGATATTTTTTTACAACAAACACCTGCTGCAACTTCCTACGGACGATGCACAGAATCCTTGAACGCATGGAATTGTACGTAAACGTATACACCACATACACATTGCAATCAGTGCCTGATGCTGATTCTTTGCTCGTGGTAGGTTGAGTGTACATTTTATCTAGGTTTCGCTATTACAAAATCGCGCTTTCTTTCTAAGCCTACGGCCCGCTTTCGCTATTACAACAACACATACGTGAGTATTGACTCCTGATAATCTTGGTCCGGGTTACACATGCGACAAACACTAAAACAAACGGGAAACTAACACAACATTCCTAGGCCGATTTTGCTGACGAACTTCAATTCATTCAGCTTGAAGAGTCACATCCCCCACTTTTCACACGACCAATGTTGAACAAATATGCTCAAACAAGGGCAACGGAGATAGGCCTAGATTTTTTCGCCCGCTCTTCCGAATCGGTACTATTTAGATTAGCTTCATCCTCATGAAGCTAAAACATTCCTGGAAAGGGAGACAACTCAAAGTAAGCTCGCTCAGGAATTATAAAATTTTATTGTGGTTTTTGCTGGTCCGGTTAGACTATGGCCCATTGGTCAAAATTAGATTTTGCTTATGATGCCCCCCTTAATATTTTTTCACACCTGTTTGCCATCCAACCTGGGTCCATCGTGTACAGTGTCACAGGCAAAACAAATCACATCACAAATCTTTATTTTCACATGATTGGTTTGGTGTAATTTTTTTAACAGAATCATTCAATTTTGCCACTAATTCTTCCTATTCTTATTTTATGGCTGAAATAGGGACTTTCCGCCATCATTTGGACACCAAATTTTGATGGATTCATTGAAATGTCAGAGTCATACCCACTTTCAAATGGAAGTGCTTGTATTTTCAAGATAACAACCTGACACTAAAAACCTGCCATATTTTTTTCAAACAATTTCCCTAAGACTTTCTTCATTCCATATATCCCACTTCTAAAATTTGTTTCATGAATAATCAGTGACTTACTCAGTCAGTTTCTCATAATATAAATAGAAAATTACCATTATAGCTTTCAACATAAACACCTACACTTGACATTACACATTTTCTATCTCACTTACCAACATATAGAATATATATAATACTTTATCATGCAGTAAGAACGATATTCATATAGTAAACTTTTGCACTAGAGAATAATTACACATAATTTACATCATGCATAGTAAAATAAATCGGAGTGTCCCAAAGGCCAAACCTGGTGAATTCTACATTCGATAACAAGTCTTGGAGAGATTTTTTTAATATAAAGCAGACCATAATAGATAGTAAATAGAAAGGCTAGAAATAAGCGAGAGTAACGATGCCATTTCAATTCAACAACGCCTCTTTGGCAATGGTTAAATGTTACCGACCGCCCAAACATACCACCAGGCTGTGAAAGTTCACTTTAGCTGATTCAGTTTTATACTTTCAAAAAGTCCCAAAATTTAGCTTTTTCACTTCAGTCAGCCTGTTTTTTTTGACTTCTGTACTCATTTTACGCTAATTTCGGCCTTTTCAGCTATTTTTCAAATTCCACTCACAGGTCTGTACCACATAAACCTTAACAACATGCAAAAAATGCACTTAAAGGTGCCAACGAGAGATTTCGCTATCAGGTGTCCCCAAAAATGAAGTACTGATTTTTGCCCTGATGTGTTTTTTTGAAATTTCTAAGTTCATATAGGAGCAAATACAAAATTCAGCCTATGTTTTATATTAAATATACGCAAATCAGATCACCTTTTTTCTCATCTTTTTAAGGCATTTTCTTAAGGCCAAATACAAGGTAAGAAATTTATTGAGTGTCTATTTCTATATGAAATTACTATTAATGACACAATATTGGGGTGCGCTTCATCAAAATCTCTCATTCACCTTTAATTTTTGATTCTCTTGTTGATCCCACATATAATAAAATGATCCTTAGACAGCCAAGAACATCATCGGCACGTGGTTTGTTCATAAGTTTACCGTCCACAAAGATCACCACAATGTTTTTTTTGCACATATTCACTATAGTTTTTTTGGGGAGCCTGAGAGATATCAAGGGTGGCTTTCACAAGACTTGCGATGCATCAAGACTCATCGTAAGCAATACATTGTAGGTTACTGTTAGAAGTCCACTTAAGGCACTATCAGTGATATGCTAAATTTAAAATAAAAATCATCAAAATCAAGATTTTTGGCATCTCTGTAACAAGTAAAGGTTTCCTAACATACCCTGCACAAGATAGGACCAGAAGCAACCTACTAACAAATCGGAATTTATATTCATTACGGTCCGTACGGACACTGACTACAACACGTATTGAATGGGGATTCAGATTTATGATACTGACTGTTTTTTCCTTCCTTTTCCTATCAGTTTTTTTTTTGTTTGCAGTTGGAAAAAATAACTTTATTGGAATTCTATAGACTTCGCCTACAACTTTCAAGCTATTCCTGTAAATTTCAGATATTTACCTTTCGGGGGATCACTGATAAGTTGCCTTTACGATGCATTTGAAATTAAGATGGTTTCGATGCATCGCAATTCTTGTGAATACACCCCAGGAAATTTGTACTACTCTCCTGTTTTGGGACACTCCTTTTATTAAACCAGCACCAATAGTATGCAATTTGTTTCCGAGGAGGAACCTCATAGGTAGTAAAGAACTCTATAGCGAACATCATAAAATAAACTATCAAATCTATAATATACACAGATAAAAACATTTTAATATACAAACTACCTTTAAATTATTAAATTTGAGTTACAATTATAATGGTGAATAATCATTTTCACATTATGTTGTGATTCAGGCTCTCTCTGTTTCTGGCCCTTGCTCAATGCAATATGGTCATTGTTGTACTGTTATATGGCTCCATTTTTCTGATAAACTTTTAAAATATTATTTTCTCATTTTATTTGAGAAAGATTTCTCACAGGACAAGTAATTTTTGTTTGCTATAAAGAGAGAAAGGATACCCTAGTTGTTTTTTGTGCTAAGTTCACCTGTTTAGATTGCACAATAGGGGGAAGTGGGAATTCCCCAAGAATTCTATAAATTAGAACGACTCAGCTTGTTTATTCTATAAAAGACAAACATTGCAAATCTGGGGAATTCCCCCACAAAGTTTATATATGATTGATAATTTAGATTGTGAAATCTTATTGGATGGTGCAAGGTCATGTTTTATGCATAAGAATGATGTATGTCTATTTTTAGACTGGGATTTTTTGTGAAGTCAGTATATATAGAGATTTGAGCTAAGTCTCGCCGTCACAGTTTGCAATCAGCTATAACAGTATGGATACTATTTTTATCTACAATAATGGTAATTTTTAAAAATGTTCACACACGTGCACATGATTTATTAATGTTCAATTCCATGTTAGCAGAGTGCTGTAATATTCATGTGGTCTTGAAGCCGAAAGTGCGGGGAATTCAAAATAGGATTCCAAATTGTGGACAGATAGATAAATGGTGGGGTTTATTATCTTGGGGACTGGGGGATTTATTATCGTCGAGGACTTAATTTATCCTTGTCGTCTTAACTGCTGGACAAAGCTATTACCTCAGGGACTGGACTGAGAAGATTCCCTGAAATAATACCTGAGGAGTTTTGTATGAGCTTGTGCGCTGTCATTTTGGAGTCTTCGCTGTGAGGACATCTCCGGGAACTGCACGCTTTCAACAAGGACACTAGTAAACCATAGTAATCTTAACTAATTGTGTATATGTAATTTTGTTTTTGGGACATACCAAATTCTTGAAACCCAAATCAAAGTAAAGATCATTAAAACTGTTGATGATAATAATTTAGATCATTTGGCCACAAGGCTAATTTATTGGGTTTGAAAGGTATTCTGACCTTAGACGTCTACGTACGTCATAACAGAATCACAAACAAATTCATTGCCAGCTTTGGTCAAGAATCTAGAACTCCGAAATGATGGTATTTGAGGCCTACCAAAGCAGTCCATGTCTGTTCCACACAAAACATTTTATGTTAACTGCAGTACAACGCTCTGTTGTATATAAGTCTGGTGGGAATACATTTTCTGCATCTTACTTATTTAAATTTTATTGATTTTTAAATTTTTATTTGTAAGCTTCAATCGGGGGTTGCAACCCTTAGTTTAATTGATCAAGTAAAGGGGTTTTGCATTTAAAGATTGATCATTAATATGGATTGATTCAGTACAATAATAAAGAAAGCTGTATATTTTTAACACTGAAACGATTGCAAACCCCCCGCCACAAAGACGTACGTTATAACAGCAATGTATGTTATTGGCAGTGAATTTTGCTAGTTATTCAATTGTCAATCATATTGTGACTTACTCTCACAAAACCCGGACAAAGTCGCAAGATCATTTAAGGAGGAAGAGTTCAAAGAACTTGGCTAAAATCAATACAAAACAAAAGGAAATCCAAGAAAATATTGATTTTGATGAACCAAAAGGGGGTTGTTTGCAATGTTTACATTGGATACATCATTTTACAGCTTGTTTTTATCAGCATTTAAAATCTGTACAATCTTAAATGAAAAAATTTTGACTTTTCAGGTTTCGTGGGAGCAGGTCACATTATGCATGTGGATTAGTAATGGATACGTTTGTTTCATATTTTTGACTGAAATATCATGCCCAGGGTATGGTAGTATGTAGTTGAATAACTGATGAGAACACTCTAAAAAAAAAAATAAAGTCGGAGGTTTCCCAATTCATCTCCAAGTCTGAGAATCCAAGATGGCGGGCAACAAACAACATAGTCATTATTGGGTGAGACTATATTTTCTCTCTTTTAACTTCTTTTGTGTGGCGTCATCGTCGTACAAGTTACCACAATGGATTACAAGATGTCTATAATACTAGAATAACATATTTCTAAAAATAGCACACTACTTATCACAAGACCTTTTTCTCCATATATAAAATAAATTTTAGCCAAACATTTTTGTTCCAGCAATTTATTTTGGTGAAGATTGTGACATCTGTGTTTCTTCAGCAAGGCACGCAAGTCTAAACCTTTCATGTAGAGTACTTCTTTAATCAACGGTCTTAAACAATAAACCAATATTTCTAAATACTACTATTTTTATTTCCGTTTTTTACAAAAATGTTTAAAAACATTTGTTCTTAACATGGTCACATTTTCCCTATAAGGAATTGAAACAAAGTAGCAGATGACTATCGCGTTTTTCATCTATTGGTCATAACTGTTTTTTTTTAAATATATATTTACATCTTTGACTTAATATCTGTAGAGAATAGGACACACTTCAAGGGATAGGAGATTTCATGTGACCATATACCCTGTATCAGAATTCTATTTGTACTTCATTATTTTTGAATGTTTCTATGTACATGTACAGTACGAACTTCTCTGAAATGAATACACTGAAAATGTTGCTGTTTACTCTGAGAACAGTGAATTTTCAAGTCCACAAAGTATTTTTGACCCAAAGGTCCCATGGCGCACAAAAGTGTTAGATCAGGTCTAAAGCTAGACCTGGTCCAAGTCAGTTAATTTAGTCCCCCAGAAAATACATTTTCCTCTGCATTGAAATGAGGTATTTTGTAACTATTTTAAATTTGCCATTTTAACGTTGAAAATTTGCTAGTTACTTTTCATGAAGACAATGTGAGTAGCTATCAATTAATAGACAAACCTAAATTTGACTTGGAACAGGTCAACTTTAAAATTTCTAACTTTTAGTGCATACGGACCATAGGGTTTAATATGTAGCGTTTGAAATGTTATAAAATAAAACATTAAAACTTTAAAATGGTTGTGAAATACTACTGAAATATCCTCAACACATAAATACAAGAAGCCATTACAGTACTGATTAATAACCATACCGTACCTTTTAAAATAGTTTTGGTAACAAGCTAGAACCCCAAACTGTGTGGAACCGAGCAAACACTATGTATGATGGTAGAATCTGTCGCTCAACGACGATGCAAACACAACAAGACGAATGACCGCCGACATTATGTAGGCACTGTCTAGTAAAGCTATGTCGGCCCCTTTGCCCGTAGATGGGTGGTCCGGGTCCATTGTTTGATAATAAGCCTGGTTTTAAATGAACAAGGAATTGATTTGGTTTATTGCAACATTTGTTTTTTAAATTTTACTTTGAAGGCAGACAACATTGATGGTGGTTTAAAATTAACCCTAACCAGGACCGGGTCGTTTGCCGGCCGACGGTCCCAAATGGAAGCAAAAAGCATTCAGTTTTCTTTTTAACGGCCCAGATGTTGCAAACGACGAGAGACAAGCTGCGTTTCATTGCATCTCGGCCGTTTTTCCCGGCAACAGGAATTAGTAGCGTAAAGTCAATAACGGCCCACATGCAACGAAACACATCGCCGGCCCATTTCCGGAAGACGGCCCAGAAGCAGATGCAACAAAAACCATCGCGCCATTTTCCCGGAAGACGGGCCCAAAAATGCAACCGAAACACATCGCGCCATTTACCGGAAGACGGCCCAGTGCAACGGAAAAAAACACATCGCGTTGAACAATTGCCAATAAAACAGGGTAAATAAATAAATAATAAAAATAAATAAATAAATAACACACTGATCTGCATGAAATTGTAGCTTATAGTTCGCCAGCGGTGAGTGGCGATATTCCGCTACAACATGTCGTGGTGGCGGATATTATGCTACGTATGCTCCGGTTTACGTCTATGAATAGTTTATGCATAATTAACCCATACGCTTATCGAAAATGGTGGCGCTTATCACCATCGAAAGCGAATTGTCTATGGGCATTTTGTACATTCACCCGCCTGATGAAAACATTGCGCCTTCTGCGGGCAAGACGGCCCAAATGCAGCGAACG
>JAMKCH010033042.1:0-16490 GCA_023653785.1 Ophioderma brevispina
CTAACCCAATCAAAAAATGAACAAGAAAGGGATGAATCGAATCTGCGCTACTCAATGGAAATTATTGCAGACTTTGACGAGGTATTTATGTAGTGTCGCAATTACGATTACGAACCAAGTGAGCACATGGTATTTCAACCCGGGTCGTTTAATCAAAGTATTGATTACGCATCAAACCGGGGGGTTGTTGAACACTTGTAATTTTGGTAGTAAAACAACAGGCCATTTGGTATCAATTTTGTTATACCGATTTGATATCTTCTTTCATTGATACCAATATAAGCGCCAATGTCCATCTTGTGACATATCTATACTTTATATTCCCAGGAAACCCCGAATTCCCGACATTCGCTGACAATTTTTAAATAGGCCGCCTCTAATATTTGAACCCCAAGAAATCGTACGAACACTGAATTATTTTGATTCATATGAAAAAAATAGCTATAGGTCCCTTTCCACAAAAACAAACATTTCTTGGTTTGCAAAGTGTTTAATACGCCAAATAAAAGTATCCTGTCGAATCGGTCTTCTTATTTTGATTAGCCAAACTCTGATTTAAGTGAAAACCGATTCCCGCTGCCGATTCTGATACCGAAGTGTCCATGCCCTACAGCCCATGCGGAGCATGCCGAATAATCACAATTCGCAATCCGGTGCGCTGCCAGCAGTTACCTTTGCTAGTTCAATTTTGAACTCAAAAGTCGACATCTTCGTCCAAACTTCATCGGTAAACACGAAAGTAGTGTGAGTCTATGTTGAACGAAACGAAAGAGTTTGTTGTGATCGAAAGAAGCATATGGTTTAATTATTGTAAACAGCCGTTTTATTTAGGAATAAAGGTATGATTGGGAACCGGTACTTCTCTTCAAGACGAATTGACCCAAGGCGATACCATAATTTAAGTGGAAGGAACGAGGCCGGAGGCCGTGTTCTTCCAAGCAAAAATATGGATCATTTAGGTCATCTTTAACCCAATCGCGATACTTTACGGCGTAAAGACCAACAAGCAAAGGGACTGCCACCACCCAGTGACAACATCGAACAACCCGTTGAACGCAACGATCATACGCAACGAGACGGAACGTTGGGGCAGGCGCGGCGCGAACGTAGCAAACGCGGTATGACGCAAACCCTTCAACCAAAAATCAACGTCAATACGCAGTGCTTACTACCTGGGTGCAATCATTGAATTGAACCCGGGCATCGCCAATGAAATGCTTACATTTCCACAGCTGTTTAAGAATGTGCTCGTAGAACGGCCATTTTATTGACAAAATATAAAAGATAGTGCCGTGTTTGTGTTTTATATTTGTATTATGCAGAGCTCTGGATGTTGACTTTTTTTTTTTTTTTTTTTTCCCATGAGCATACGGAAAACATCGTCCCTCAGAGGGAAATCTTGGCGCCCACCGCATTTAACGAACAACACGTTCGTTTTGTTTTTCCTCGAATATAGGATACAACTTGGGAAACAGTCAGGCTTACCTAAATCGTATTAATTTGAAAAAGCAGTGAAGGTCTTTGATGGCTCCTGTAGGTTCAGGGTCTCTAGAAAGTCTAAAAAAAGCTTCGTCATAATGCGGTTGGGTCTATTTATCTTAGTGTTCAGAGGACACGATGCGATATAAACGTCAAAAGCAAAACAAAATAGAATACAAAGACAACCCAAAAAAAATGGAAATGATCTCTTTCTGTGCATTTGATAATCCTTTTGAATAAACCGGTACCTGACGGATCCCCGTTGTATGCGGAAAGGCTTACTTATATCTTTTTTTTTCCTTTAATTCAAATGAGAACTAATAAATGATGCTCAGCTTCATCAGTGCTATTCATTAATCAATCATACTTAGCTGATAAATAATTAAAGAAAGTGTTCTTTCTTACCGTGTAGCGGGGCGGCCTTTTTTTGAGAACAAAACAGACGAGGGCAGTCGGCGGAGACAGAATCCACCCTACGCGACCGTGAGACAAATAACCATGAGCACACTATGTTTACTTTATTACACTACATTTAATGCATCTCCAAAAGCAAATTCACACACAGACTCTTTGATGTTGTGCTGGTACTTCACAGAATAAATGCCTTCCATATATTGCTACTGAATGTTTGGTTCTAATTTTACCATGATGGCTCACCAAGTTTAATACAAATACAAGTTATGACTCAAATGGCTTTCCATACCAACACTGTAAACACTGATACTTAGAAAGACTTGATCATAACATATTATCAACATATCAGTCAATTACACTGCCTTTATAAAAATTTAGCATGCTAAATCAGCAACCAACTAACCAAACTCATTGTAAATTAATGCTTGGCATCACACCACTACTACTGACCTTAGGTTCTACTTCATGATGCGAGATTACCCACAACGCCCCCAAAGCAAATATAAAACCTTTTTATATTCAAAATATTTTAATTCTAAAACACATGAGCCCTCATGGAAATCTATAATCATGCACCAACCATTAGGAGTGCCAGTGCCATGCTGCATACCCAAATAACGCCTTTTCAGGCAGCAGCATGAATACCCACACCATCGATACCCACATGCAAGATTCACCCTGAAAAAGGCCATAACAATGTTTATTTCAAAATCATAAAAACATAATTTCCATATAAACTGGTATGCATTGTAAGACCAAACACTTGGGTAAAGTGTCCACTGGGCACTTTGCAATTGACATAAAATAAATAATTAACATCTTTCTCATCAACCTATAACTCACTGTTTACACTGCAACTCACTCAACATCACAACTCACCTACCTAACTCAGACAAAGACCTAAATGCACTCACTTAAAATCCCTAACAATGATGCACAGTGCACTGCCCATCCATGGGTTAACTTACTAACCTACATGCGCAATGCTCTATACCCTCCCTACAATTGGCTCGCTCGTCATTCATTTTCACCAATCCCCTCTGACCTGCCTTTCCCCCCAGAATTAAGAAAAGGAAGTGTTGTGGGAGCACACTACCCCTGGGTGTTTGGGACACCACCCATCACCTTGCTGGCAAATGCTACACAATGTCTCAAAAATCAACTTTAAATTACACATGAAAGCTTTCTGGCATTAACAACTAGCAATTTCCTCCAACTCCAACGCATTCAGAACAAGGCAGTTCGTCTCATTCATGGCATAAATCAACGCGAACACTTACATTACACCTTTTCCTTGCCGCCCTCCACTGGTTGCCAGTTGGTCGATAGTCAACTCAAGTTAGCACCATCATCTACACTGTATATATGTCTTTTCTCTCCAGCAGATCCTGCAAAATAACATTCACAAGTATAATACTCCCAGCCCCATTTGCAAACTTCGGTCTGCTGCTGATCCTACAGACTAAAAATCCCTTTCAAAAGGAGATCCTATTGGCGACAATGCCCTTTACAACATACGGCCACGTAATTTGGAATTCCATTACCCTCGTGAGATCAGGGAAGCACCCTCACTTAGAGTATTTTCAAAACACATCTCAAATCTAATCTTATTTACAATCAATTAATTTCTGTTTCGTTGGCTTGGTAAATACCTTCCCCTTTCCTTCCTACTTTGTATTGTTTGTTCATAGCGCCTAGAGCTTTATGATTAGGCGCTTTACAAATACTATGTACTGTATGTATGTATGTACAAGATGGCACCGCGTCATCTCCATCTTCTATCCGCCCGACGGGACCCTGGGCCCTATACGTAATTCCATCGCTACCTCGAGCTTAATATAAATCATTACACCATCCTCAAAACGCCTTTCAAATAGCACTACACTATCTTCAGTCTTCGATCTCGACTAGCGCCCACTAAAAACACACGATGCACCAGGTCAAAGCACTTTACATAAACATAAATGGAAATTTTCATTTAACTCTGAATATACTCTAACCACAAGTTCTTTCAGATGTTAACCAATTCATATAAAATATACTCACCTACACACCACGACTCGCTTTCGATCTTCACAATTTCCCACCCATGCTAGCCCAAAAATAACACATCTTTAACCTTTGAAACCAAATTCTTATCATCCCCCAATCGTAATCTATCACCCATCTCATCTACTATAATACTCGCCTTTCCTAAACCGTTCCTATACAAACACTTCTACCCGCACAACTTCTAATCTATTCCACCCTGCTAGCTAAAAAAATCCCGATCTCCAACTTCTTCTGGCACATTCTGCACATTCACCACAACTCACATACCTACACCAACACAGCTGTCAACACACTCACCCGTAAATCTTAATACAATTGGTGGCCAGCCATACTAATTTAATGAAAAAAATCCACATGTTTCTGCTTTACCCACGACGCTAAGCAAACATAGCAACTATCTCATGCTGAGTCCCTAAAAATAAAATCATGCATAGCGCACAACTATTTTTGGCCTATTACCAACTATATAAAAAAATATCTTATCTAAAGTCCGCTTGCCATGAAAGCATTGCAACCTGGCAAATAACAAATTGCGTGCTAACTCAAAATTCAATGTTTACAATCCGCATTCCATGACCTTACACAACTGGTGATGGCAAAAATTCCACATTTATAAAATCAGTGAATGGTTTCTGCTGCCTGCCAAGTCACATCCACTTTAACACCATTTTCCCCCCCTTCTCTCAATAAATTACAAACATAGCAACCCAAATTTAAACCATCCTAATCTTAACAGCTAGCACCCCAAATTCAACAAATATTCCCTCAACTTGACACTCCCATACTCCATAAGTGCAATTGCCTTACAAATAATCCCCGACTATAACCTATCTAAATTTGATAAATTACACCACAATCAAATTCCAAGAAAACCATTTTTGTTTTGAATTCTTCATACAACACCTGATAAAATCATAAGCCGAACCTCACTAGAGCATCAGCACTGAACTTATTTGCATAAACCTACACATTGTCTTGATTATGTCAGAATGATTTGTATGCCTATTTATATACCTACTCACAATGGCATACCATAATATACAAAACGATTCTCAGTTTGACCAAATTATTACACAACCCTAATGTTATACAGTAAATGGCTCCTATACTGAGGTAATAATCACTACAAATGACTCAGATTTGCTACCATACTCAAACTGGACAATTTTATGATGTAAACCTCACACATAAGCATATTTAGAAAACGAACAGCTTTGAGTCACAATTAAATTTGCTCCCTGTATACTATGGACATATGAAAACACCAAACTTATATCCCCATAGAATTTACATGGGCTTCACAAAAATTACATACTTGCCGGGTACATGCACATTGACAAATCGATTTTCACCAATCTATCACATAATCAATTTCTGCACAATTATTCACCAAGTTAACACAAATCAAATGTCAAAAAACCACAATGTTGTCACCCTTCCCACATTTTCGAGACACATTCACACCCCAAATTTGGAATGCCTACCAAAATAACTCCTCGAACTCGCCAAAATACACCTCCCAACAAAGTTGCAAATTAAATAACATGCAATTAACTAAAACACTTGTTCACGTGCTGCCTGCTGTAATTTTGCTTGAACTTTGTCACATTCCAACCTTGCAATAAACAATCTAAAAGCCGACAAACATTTCCATTCCAACCTCATCTACCCTTTCTAAACTTCGTCCCAATTTGATGTCCAAAGCTATTTCCCATGAACCTAAAAATCTGCATATTTTCGAAATCCAACAAACCCCTCCCACTACAGCACCACTTCATCAATAACAATATTATACACAATTTGTCATCACAATTTACCAATATCAGTTTCATGTACATTCTTGTCCCTGTGTCTTCTGTCTTGTCCACTTACGTCGAACCTTTGCCCTGCATCGTATTTTTCTTATACAACCTCAACAAATGAGCACAAATATTTTAAATTCCCGTGCTGGCCAGCTATCGCGATTTCTGAATCCTAATTGATGCATATTACCGGGATTAGTAGTCGTCTGTGTTTGCGTTCTTGGTAAGTCTTCTTGTTGTACCACAGTCCCGAGCTAGTCCTGATCCAACACAGACCATTCAATTAACGCGGTAGTATTGAGTGGTCGTAACCGTAGAAACAAATCTGCCTGAATTCTACGTGAAGTTTGCTAGTCCATTAGTCTCTCTCCCAAATATCACATCACCACGAAACTGCTGAAAACGCATTCACTCACACAACTGCTAGGCTCACTTGAAGATTTACTCAAATCATATCGTAGTCGTCCCAGTCCCTTGCAACTGGAGCTCCATCGTAAGTAGATTCACAAGTCGTCGTCCATATTATATTAAATTCGTCAACTATCTCTCCCTATCTGTAGTCCGTTGTGCCCCAGGTATTCCGCTCTCCCGAGGTGTTTACACCACGTCCCAAGTCTGTCTGAATAGCATCTATCTCCAAACTTTTTACTACCACCAACAACACCACACCCAACATTTGACAGCCAACTGGACCAACCATCAGCCACGGCAAAACCGGGGAATCCCCCAAAAATAAAAAGGTTGCCGCCTCCGCTGTTGTGTATCTCTGCAGACATCTAGACTGGCGAAGAACGTTGTAAACACTTAACAGACTGAGACCGGCTCAGCTGTTTTAGTGAGGGGACCGGGTAAGAGTATGGAAATTCCTTACCACGGAATTGTGATAAAAGTTATAAACATAATTACACCTGATATCAGGAGTTGATATGCTGAATATTTTGCTTCTTGCTCTTTCTTTATCCTTCAGCTTCTGGTGCAATAAAGATTTGGCAGTCTGGAGAAGATCAAGACATTGGTAGTTCGTATATGGCAGCTTCTGGGCTTTCATCTCAAGTGGTATAGTAGAGAAATATCAATGAAATAATAAGTAATGAATATTTAATAAAGAATATCACTTAATAAAAAGTTGATGATCTCATGGAAACTGACATATGCGCACTTATAACAAAACCTTCTTGATTCCATGATATTTTCGCCAACCTTATTATTATTCCCCTTTTTAATATTCTTTTTTGTGTTTAGGACCCCGATGTAATGGGACCATCTCTGTGCATTGGCAAGCTTTTCACTACCATGGTAGACAATTAAGAGATATTAATTCTGCAATCTGCACTCGTTCACCAATTTTTTTCAGTTAAGAATATAATTTATTTTTGTCCAAATGTGGGCCCATTTAGTGCTGCTAGGGTCACTGGTAGTGAAGGGTAACTACCTGGCCTAATCAATATTCTGCTCTGTGTAAATCCAGTTTAAAGGCGGGTTGGCAACGTCTACCATGCCTTAACTTTTTTGAGGAAACGCGTTCAAACCTTTATATCGCTCTCTCTCTCTAAGTAGACTGTCCCGTCAGTCAGTAGACAGGATCGGCTCTGTCGCTAGGTTCAACGCACTTGGTTAAAAGATATTCTAAACTTAACAGAATATGTTGGAAGACTTTTCAGCTTGCCACCCTTCTGGACATGGCGGTCCTAATACCGCGCCCCTCTATTATACCAACCAACTTGTCCACAGAACGCGAATTGCACAGCTCCTGCTTCCCTGGAATTACACAGAAATTCTAATTCGCATATTTCTTCATATACAATATACGGCATTTTCCGCTATTAACTTCATTCTGATGTGATTTTAATACTTGCCTAAAGCTTTCTTAATATGCAAAAGAAAAAAACAAAAACAAAAACAAATCAAACAGAATGTTAACATGAACCCTCCAAAACGTTACCACTAACTCGTACGGCGAAACTCTACACCATACCAAAACTCCTATCCATAGGTCAAAAAAGCACGGCCAAGTTAACCCCTATAATGACCCTGGATGACTTTGTCCCCCAATGCAAACCCCTCGACAATGTGACCACACAAACCTCGTACGTCGTAGCTCTAACCCCACACCAAAATCATATCCGTATGTTAAGGACGGCGCGAAAACCATAGCCGGACAAACAAACAAACCCACAAACCACAAAGTTGTTTTTTTTAGTAATATAGATCTTATCACATTCGCCTTTTCCACAAAGAACACGTAATTTTCCAACAGATATTAATTATTTCAAATGGCCGATCAGTCTCATGATAATATAGAGCATAATGTAAATCCAACCTTGATGTTTAATCAGAGAATGGAAATGAAAGAAATACTTGCCTCACGTTGAAAGTCACTTCATTTATTGAGAACTCAAATTTATGATTAGTGTGCGGTGGTGCCATTGTGATGAATAAAAAGGTGTGTAACTTTTTATTATTGGATTCAGCGACAATGAAATGAGGTATGTTTATTTATTGAGAGACTCAGATTATGTTTTATTACCGTAAATAATAACCATTCATTGTACAACGTGTAACAAACCTGTTGAAATCAAAAAGCTAGCTCGAGATTACTTACCCTTACCGCTCTCAAGTAAATTAGAGTTCATTAGTATGTTAGATGTACATATAAACGCTTCAACAAAAGTAATCTACCCTCCAGATTTTACTAATATTGCTAAATATAAGTAATATCATTTCAATGAGACCTCATGAAAATCTTTGATATAACGATATAAGTGTAGATGTCAACCAACAGGTGATTTCATTGCTCAGATAAGCATGTATGAAATAAAGAAAAAACAGACTTTTTTTTTTGAATTCCCTTTCAAGGAATAAGGACTTTTTTTACATATTTTTTGGTAATTACGCATTTTAGGACAGTATTAAAATACATTAATAACCGGCGTAATAGCGCGATCCAATCAAATGAGTATTATCCTTAAAATACGCGCGGACGTCAGCGGGTCATTGTGAGAGCACAATTGATGCTCACAATGATCCATGCGTGTGAAGTAGCTAGTAAATGAGAAATTGATTGGGGCCCCGAATATGGATAGACATTGGCGAAAAACATTGATTTTCAATCAAAATAACAAGCGACTGTGAAACACTATAAATTATTTTAAAAAGGCGAAACGTTTCAGTTCACCTCCATTGCGATAAACCTTATTAGTACATCAAACAAATGAAATAAATTAATGATGCAAGTCAAAAAAAGATTTTTGTAACAATTAATTCACGTAAAGCTGGATTGCATACTGACTGAGGCTGAAATTCCCATGCCCACATGCCGGTATTACGGACATGGTATCTGCGGTGCACCGATTACAACCTTCAGTTCATTTTCGAATAAACAAAATGGGTGAAGACGACAACATTTAGTAGCCCATCATGTCATTTTTAGCGTCGAGGACTTAAATCGAAGAGCTCCGGAGGCTCTGGATTAAACAACTGAACAAAAAAGTAATGCCATGGATATGATACCGTATCTTGGTATGGTCATCACTGACGCGGTCATCATCAGACTCATGACATCAGTGAGCATCGGGTCTAGCCGATCCGCTGGACAGTCAGGGGCAGTGGGCTTTTCAAGAGTAAACAAGACGACACGGAACTTTTCCCACCAAAAAAGACATTACAAAATTGTAAAATCAGTGCTTGAAACAACGCCGTGTTTTTGCGAATCTAGTTAATTGTACATGCACATTGCCACAACGCAACTTGCAAGGGATCAGGGAATGTAATTAGGCAAATTCAAGTCCACTACGTGCATGTTTGGGAGTTCCCATAGTTCCCCCTGGATGGGGGGGGGGGGAAGGTGAGGTGGTGGAAAATAAAAATAGGAAATGCTACCACTACAAAGATAGAAACAATAACCCAAATAAAGGAAATAACCAAAATAAGAACAATTAAATAAATAAGAGAAAATAAGTGAAACACAAAACTAACAAAACAATCAAACAATAAATAAAAACAAAATACATACAAATAAACAAAATGAATGTACACATATATGAAAACAAAAAATAAATACAAAAACCAAAGCAAATTTCTCAAATGGAAAAATGAAAAATAAAATTCTCATCAAAATTCACACTTTTATAATTTTATTGAAAAAAAGGAACAAATATAAATACAAAAACTGAAAAATGTAAAGGTTTAATAATGTGCATGGAATAAACAAAATTAAATTAATAAATCACAAAGATAATAAAAAAATAATAGCCAAATGATGGACAAAATGAACAGATAAATCATAAAAATGATCAAAAATAAATAAATACACAAATAAACAAAATGAATGTACAAAATTAAAACAAAAAATAAATACAAAAAAACAATGCAAATTCACAATGGAAAAATAAAAAATAAAAATTATATAAAAAAATGAAAATACACAAAGTGGATTTAATGAACAAATATAAATACAAAAATGAAATAAAATGTAAATGGTTAGAAGTGGCATGAATAAAAAAAATTAAAGTATAAATAGACCAACGATAATAACAAAATAATAGCAAATAGCATGGACAAAATGAACAATTTCCTAAAAATGAATCGAACAATAAATAAAACAAAACAAAAACAACCAAATTAATATAATGAATGTACAAATATATAATGCAAATTCACAAATAAAACCCACCAACAAATGGAAAAATGAAATTAAATTATATAAAAAAAGAAAACACAAAGTGGATAAATATGACCAAAATATATTATACAAAAATGAAAAATTTTTTTAATTTTTTTAATTTTTTTAATTTTTTTATAAAAATAATAAATAGACAAAGATAAAAAAAGAAATAGCAAATCAAATAGATGAAACAAAATAAATTAATTTTTAAAAAAAACAATTAAAAATGGATAAATTAAATGAAAAATAAAATGTATTATAAATATGTGAAAAGAAATGTAGACTACCGTTACATGTACATCGCCTAGGGAAGCCTAAGGAAATTTTCATTGTTATACCAGGGAGGAGTGAAATCCAAACTCGCCAGTCTGACCGCGATCTGCAGTAAACCATGAAACAGTGCAAGTATGAAATGTTTTGGATGCTTCTAACAAATCATGCGAAACTAATACCATGAGACAACAATTGACTATTGTTTTGGTAAACACGACCTGGAACTTTTTTTTTTTTGCAATCCACGACGCGACAAACAGTGGTTCTGGGACGGAAAAACGCGGTATTCACGGGTTTAGGGCTGGTGGGACAGCTCATCATTCGTGTCATGACATTGCCATGATGACTGTGAGATCGATTACGTAGTAGTTTTAGGGATACAGCGAGAAAAGTTGAGGTGAAACACTAAAATAGCTTACCGTACACTTCATGGTATATTTGAATATTCTCCGACAAGCTGGTACCTTTGTTGACCAGTTGGAAAACAAATAATTTCCAGCGCCAATTCAAGAAACTCAAAGGACTCCCTATCACTGTCAATGTCTGTCAAGAGAAAGACCCGAACACGTGGTAAAATTGTGATGAGTGATGAGCATAACTTCATAATGCGGCACAAAAATCTGCAATCTATTAAAGCAATCCAGATCAGTAAATTAACCAGGGTTGTTTAACTATCAGCTAGTTGTATTTTAATTTTATATCAACAGCCAAAAAGTGTATAAATTCCAGCTCTGAAAACAGCAACATGGCAAACATTCCTTCCCACACTTTCAGTTTGACACTCGGAATGCCCCTGAACATCGGATTACAAAAAAATGTAAATTGCACTTTTCTGATTGGTCAAAACTGTTACTGGGATAATGACATATTATTTACTGGGATTACTATTATATGCGAGGGGAGAGGCTATCAAAATAAAAATTGAATTGGAGTTTAAGTGAGAGATTTATTGGTAGATATTAAACTAGGTTATGAATTGACTCGGTTATTTTTCCTCGGAAGCTGACGCTCCCTCGGAAAAATTACATCGGCCCAAAACCCACACCAAAGATTTCACACAATGACCTCAAAAAAGATAGTGCGCAGTTAGTAGTGTCTAAAAATCATATGAGCTCTTCCAATATTTAATCTGTTAGGGCGAACGCGTAGATACCTGAGCCTTGGAGCTTGTGTCATAGAAAACAAATCAGTTGTAATGATCTTTAACAGTGAACCTTTCAGTAAAACACGTATTAAAATAGTGTAACATGCCAAGGTTTTATCAGGTTTCAACCACGGACCATTGGTAGCCGGAGTAATTGGTGCGTCGAAACCCCATTACGATATATGGGGCAACACCGTCACCTCGCAAGGAGAAGGACAGCAAGGGGGAGCTGGGTAATCAGGTTATGCAAGAGACACGAGACATATTGGCCCAACGAGGCTTTAAATTGCATATCGCGGTGAAGGACAGTAAGGGACTAACCCACCTGTGAAGACATACTTTCTGCTGGACAGAGACAAACCGGCAGAAGGATTGCAGGTCTTCAGAAGACGACATAGTGGGACAACATTCTCTGGCTACGATTGTGTGTGGTTTGGTCAGGAGCAGAGAGTGGCCGTACGGTTAGACGAAGATCATCTTTAACTGCGTGCTGATGTTGAGAAGGATTGTGAGGCGTCTGGGAGGTTGTATAGAAAGTGCATTAGTATGGTGGAAGGAGGAAACGACCATCACAATCCTACTATTGAATAACAAAAGATGGACAGTCATTACTGTTTAAGTGTGATGACAGTCAATGTAAAACATTTCACTAGCGTATCCCGTGGATGGCGAGGTCAGACATACCCTGAACTCCAAAGAATGATCTTAGGCCACCCAAGATTTTTTTTTTTTTTAATTTAAATGTGATGATAAACCTTGTCCAAATCTTTGGGGGACATTCCATTCCAATGAAAACAGGGACAGAAAAAAATACACTACCAGTGACACATTAGTGAAAAAATATTGATCTTCAGTCAGTGTCATGAATTTAGATTCACACCAGTCACCTGGAAATTTCTATTACTTTCTGAAAAATCAATAGTTTCACCTTAATGCTGTCATCACAACCCAAATATTGAAGCTTTTCTAGTCCTCCGTATCACTTGACACAAACCACATAATTCTCTGTGCATTTCCTGGGACCTTTAAGGGTATATCATGATTCACAGCCTCGTCCCCCCCCAAAACATACGACTACCTCGAAATGTTGCGAAAGGGCTCATCAGAAGCGCGGCTCGTAGTATTGCATGCGTGCCTAATATGAACACCTGCTTTATCTACAGTAAAAGGATATTGATATCGCCCAGGGCTTGCCTAATTTATGTGACCATGTTGGAAGCTATTTAGATGCTTGAATTATACAAAGGGAAATATATGCGATTAATATGACAATATCATCCACTCATTATTTAGCGGCCAACACATGAATATCATATGTACTGCTGGTTATAACAGTAAGGCGAACACAGAGTGGCCTATATAAGGGCCAAATGCACCGGGGAATATGGACGTGTAAATTTGATCGTCATTGTCTCTGCAAGAGATTCACAATTTTGTATTTTCTTTCCGTAACGAAAAGAAATCACAACAGTGATTAATGGGACAGTGTCATTCAAACATTGGTTCATAAACACAGAATCCGAACGCAACACCGAATCAGCTAAAAGTGGGATAAATTTCTCTGGGATATCTAGTGAACTAGAAACAAAAAACAGAAGGTCTAAAAATATGTATTGACTAAGTGTTGATATTGTATCAGAAATCATTGGTCAACCATTTGGAACGTCCAACCGAACGCAATGTCACAAACATTATCAATAAGAAATCAATGAGTGCAGTTCCTAAAAATACAGATCACTCTACCTGTTTGAATCGAAAGCGTTGTCTTGTTTAGAACGCCAAGTGCAATCGGTCCCTTGATGGCTTAAACTTCCGTAGGCTTAAGCCCATTTACACGGAGACTTTTTGTTCAACATTTTTATTGAAAGGAAGTAGAACGGTCCTAAAATGTCTCCGTGTAAATTGGTCACTTTCCCCCAATTTTACTGCACCTTCAATATTGTTTGTGAATAGAGCACTGCTCTATTTTTACAAGCAATAGTCAACCCCCATAGGACCCATAAACTACCGCCTTGGGAATGTTGAGGGGGTGTGCAGGCAGTACAGCAGGTTTGACCAATCAGGGAGGTTCAAAATGTTGCCCTTGATCTGTCTGAGTCCAGTGCAGGGTCTCCGTATACATATCAACTTTGTGTTTAAAATGACTCAAAAATCAGTACAATTATAGACTGAGTAGCGTTGTATAATGAGGAGGGAAGTGTTGGGGGAATGTTAAAACATAGATTATTTTTCACCAAGGCTACAATATATTGTTTTTCCTGTTCCGTTGTTTGTAGCAGTCAAAGGGAATGTTATAGTGATAAAGCCAAGATTTTCTTGCTCCTGGCTAATGGAGGAGCCATTGTTATATTTTTAAAAATTGCAGAGTTCCATCTAAATTAGAACTATGGTCATTATGTATACTTGAAATGGATTTCTAAGCTCATCAGTTTTATCCATCATACAGTGTAGAAATCCCGGTAGCAATTCACATTTGTGTATATAGCAGAATGGCATTCCAAATTGGGGTAGCCTTGGTCAAAATGAGGTAACTGCCAGGACCAAAAAGTCCTCGTGTACATTGGAAATCAGGGCAAGTCATTAATCACAAAGTTTATGGGACAGTCAATTCAAATGTCTCCGTGTAAATTGGGCTTACCAAATAATAATTCTGGGACCGAATATGTACGTCACGTGTCTGTCGAAAATATCCACTTTCAGCACGGCAAAACGATTGGTGGAGATGATTGTGAAAAAGTAATTTGTCAAAGATATAATGAGATACGAAATCTCCTAGAATTGCGGACTACGCTTCCATAAATGTTTCATTTGAACAAACCTTACCATCTATTATGGTTATACTTTTGAATTACCTTACAATACATTTAAGCATGTGTATTTATTGCGAACCATGTTGCTTTGTATGAGGATTGTGTTTGGAAAGCAAATTTGAACAGGGTTCAGAAATCACTCCCACAAAGGGTTTTTCCACTATTTTGGCATCATTTCCCAATTGACTTGTGTAGGGATATTATAACGACATTCTTTATTATTTCTTTCAATCAATTTGTTCTAAAAATACATCAATATGGTTCTACCAACAGAGATATAGGAACTCTCCAGGAATACTTACATGTGTTTCATTGTGAAAACAAAAACAATTCAATTTCGAATTACTTTCAAGACCGTTGTCCATTTTACTTATAAGCAAGAGCAAAATTTGTTTCTATAATTTTGCATGAGAAACGTGCATTGAAAATTATATTGGAACAAGGTTTTGGTACAACTAATGATATTCAAAGGTGCCATGCTCCGATCGTTCATTGGACCCCCTGATCTACCCGGACAAGTACGTAAGATTTTGTATCAGATGGAAAGGCCGTATTTTTCTCATTGTCGTCCTAGAAATTTGGGCACTCAATCCATTTATTCCCAAAGAGATAAACCAAAAAAACAACCGTTTTAGTTTTTTTAACCATCATATTAGCACTTGTATTGAATATCGCTTTGCAATATGCATTAAATGCGTCTACATCAAAACCGCAAGGTTGTTTACCACGGTTACTTGATGGGGTGTCTGTGCAGTGGCAGGCTCTCAGATCAATACAAAACACAATACACATTAAATCGGAAACCATTTCTTTAAGAAAATGTTGAAAGAGAATGCATTTTTGGTGGGTAATTTATCTAAAATACATTTGCATAACGTATAATACCAGAAAAGTAACAAAAACATAAATTTAGAAGATCGAAATTTCTTACACATGTTTTGTTATGAAATTTATAAAAAGTAACCACAAATGAGTACAGTGAAATATACAATATGAATCAATATCTCCTTCAACTTTTGTACCAAATATGCAGCTGAGATTATGTTTCTAAACACATAGCAGAAAGAATATTCGTATGATAAAAGAGAACAAGGTTAAAATAACTCAAATCGTACGTGTGGAACTATTTGTATAGGTGTTGGTACTGTCCATGTAAAAATTCCAAAATTTTAAGAGCTGTGATCATAGAATTACATGTTTCGAACTGACATTTTGTGTGACATAATGACTTAGTTTTTTTTGCTCAGTTTTAAATGAGTATATAATTGTGTAGGTTTTCAAAATAAACAAACACTTCCCCCGTAAATGTCTTTGTTGAAAAAATTTTTGGTGAACATAACACTCTATATCTCAAAATGAACAAAATGTCAGTTAGAACCTTGTAATTCTCAGCTCACGACATTCTGTCAGAAAAAAAAATGAGCACCTCAAGCCTCCATGGTAGGTTACTCCGCCCCCCCCCCCACCGGGATAGCTACGGCACAGTTTTACATTTTTATTTCACTGGCCGTCCCTTTTTTTGACGTATTATTTAATTTACTTATCTAATTTTACTTGTATGTGTTATGTGTTCTACGGTCATATTCAAACAAAAAACATATATTGATTCACTCTATCCTACTCCCTTTAAAATTGACCTTTAGGGCATAGGACATGGGTTAGTGATTTGTGATATACCCTGTAGAAACGAGAGTAGAAAAAAGTCTTTCCCCGAGGCACCCAAATTGAAGGCCTGAGAAAATAAAAGGATAGAAACAATAAGTGATGATCAACGAACGCCTTCTAGGACTCTGGTTCAAGTGCTCGGGGCAGAGGCTATACTTACATCTACTTCATTCAGGAGTTTACTCATT
>JAMKCH010033043.1:0-41772 GCA_023653785.1 Ophioderma brevispina
TAAAATTCGCAAAAATTTAAATTGCCGTGAAGGAGAGAGTATATGTCAAACAGCCCCGCACCCCCCCCAAAAAAATGCTAAAAATTGCTTTACAGTATTCAGTAGGTTTTTCGTCCCCTCACCTTTAGTATGTTTGCTGAGATGTTCTAAGGATTCATTATATCTTACAGTTAGATGGATGTGTTCAGCCATGATTGCTGATCTCACTTCCTCCCAATCTTTAGACAACTGAAACAGAAAAAAAGAGTTCAGATTTCCTTCCACTCTTGATAATTTAGACCTGTTCCAGCATCAGCAATGTCTGAGTGCTGCAATTAAAGGCACTATCAGTGATTTGCTAAATCAGAAAATAGAAAAAAAGTCATCAAAAATCAGATTTTTGCATTTTTGTAACAAGTATAGGTATCCTAACATACCCTGCAAGTGATAAGACCAAAAGCAATCTAATAAAGACAAAATTGGATATTTAAGTCATTACTGTCTGTACGGACACTTACTACAACACATAATTGAATAAGGATTCATATCTTTGAAGAGTGTTTTCTTCCTTTTTTGTCAATTTTTCAGTATGGAAATATACCTTATGAGGGTTCTACAGACTTATCCTTCACTTTTAAGATATTCCTGCAAATTTCAAATATTTTCACTCTTTTGGGTGGATCACTGATAGTGCCTTTAAGTGTTTCTATATTGTAACCTGTCAGTGAGAACAGAAATCTTAACCTCAAAGGACATTTTTCCCTCTAAATTGTATGAATAAACATAATATTAGAAGATGATAAAATTTAAACCCGCAAAAATGCCACTTACATCAGAATCACTATGCAACACATGGAAAGAACATTCTATACTCTGTCCAGCTCGAAGTACGAAGTAGCGACGTTGGCGTATACATTGAACTGACCTTCAGCGCGTGCGTAGGTAAAGCACAAGCGCACTGCAACTGAAAGGCGGCACTGTGTGTACGCGCGCGTCGCGACTTCATACTTCAGGTCAACTACATTATTACCCACCCATGATGATATCATTTATGAAATTATAGGCTTTGTGCCAAATACTACACACATTATATGAAACACACTCACATCGGATATCAATGAAACCTTGAGTGTGATAATATCAAGTAATTTCCATGTCCATGTTCCTCTTTTTCCACTTTCTTAGTATTCCAGACAAAAACAAAATACAAAACTAGTTTATCTAACTTAAATATGAAGATGTCTAGTTTTGCAATAACACTATTCTAGATTCACAGATATGACAGAACTTATACTGTGGTAAAGAAGTTTATTATTCAGGCATGATCAACTTTGGTTTAATCTACTCTGCAAGTGTGCAAGTATTAGCTCTGGACAAGCACTATGACCATGCTTTTGTTCTACAACCAAGCTAATTTGGCAGCTGGTTCTTGTACATTGCAGTGCAGTGGTTATTGTAGGTCAACTAGGTATCTGTGCCCTTATGGTGCTTCATCCTTCCAGGGAAGTTGATAATGCAAAGTCTGTAAAGTCTGCTGAGGCCTGTGATGGGCATATGGGCTATTACAATACAACTATACTTAGCAGGCTGTAGTTGCAGAACACCAACTCCAACTACCATATCAGAACAAATGAATATAAATGGCCTATCCAAATACACATTTTCAATATCAAATTGTTTACCATTGTTAGTACTGAGCTGCCAACTAGTGCAAATTTAACCTATTTTGTAAAGAAATAATGTTAAATACAGATTAAGAGGTTTCCCCACAATAAGGGATTTGAGAGGTCCGAAAATAAAATAAAATCTCAAACGGAATACCACTTTCTCCATGGTTCATTTGACATGGGCAAAGGAACCATGAAAGCTTGCACTTACAATTCGGTGTTTCATATAGCGTGTTTGAATGTTGCAATATGGCGCTGTTTAAGCTGCTGCCTCCAAGTTGCATTGTTTCTGTCTAGCAATTATTAAGTTGTAAAGTCTCTAGGAATTTGGCCTACAGGCCACGATTTGAGATTAAATAAACCTTGACGATAAAAAAAGAAATCGCTTGGTACCGCTACCAAAAATAGCATAAAAAGTGGCAGTAAGGGGGAAAAAAAAGAAAAGAAAAAAAAAAAAACAGCAAGAAAATTGTGCTTTAAATGAGATTCTTTTTCAGTGGGCGTGGTTTATCACGTTAACAAGAAATTTGATTGGTTTAGGTCAAAGCTCCGCCCATCCATTACTGGGTAATAGATGGATAGTGCATGCAACAATTACGCGGTGTAGCTTGACACGCAGCGTGACGATCACCGCGCGATGACCTTGGTTCCTTGGGTTGAAACATTTGTTTTCAAAAGGGGTGTAATTATTTAAATGAATAAAAAAAATTATGTAAGAATATTTTTGACAAATAAATTACGTCGATAAAAAGAAAAAATTACACAATTCTAAATAAGAATGAGAATAAAAGATGAAAAAAAAAAAAAAAAAAAAAGGCCATCTTAGATGGTGTCATAATGGATGGGCATCCAATATTTTATCGTGGTGGATACCAGCATCCACCACTCAAAATATTGGATGCCCATCCATTATGACACCATCTAAGATGGCCAAAACAAAAAATATCATCTTTTATTCTCTAATTATACCACCTTATGAGCACTGAAAAATACATTTCAAAGTTGGCAGCTCTGTTATTAGTATTTCAGGCTTTCAGACAATGGCTGGTATTCTGTAAGGGGGTCTAACTTTAGACCTGGGTTTAAACCAAGCTCAGTCCTACAGGAGTGGAACTTTTTTCCTTTCAACATACTCTAAAGGTTTGCTCTAACAGGTGAGAAAATTCCTCATGGATGGACTGTTCCGGTCCATGAGGAATTTTCTCACCCATTACTTTCAACTTTCTGAGGATGTTGAAAGGAAAAAAGAACACTCTTGTAGGACTAACCCTGGTTTAAACCCAGGTCTAAAGTTAGACTCCTTTGAGAGTACCAGCCAATTAACTTTTCATACCTCTCCAAACATGGACAACTCCTCCAGTTTCTTCTTCTCCTCTCGCAGAAATAATTTTCTGGAGATGCAAACAAATTTTTCTAAGTAGTTAAACGTTAATGGAATGGTTTATGAATAATAGAATACTTTATAAATTCTTTCATTGGTATAGCACAGCTAAAATGAATACAAACAAATGGGATGCCAAACAAAAGATACCTGTATAAAGTATACAAAAAATATATCCTTGTTATATCACGGAATCCGATTTATTTTACACATTCCCACACCCACTGGCAGCCATATCTGGGGTGCATCCTGCTTTAATTAACCCAAATGTGCAGATAAGTGTTCGCTTTGGAATTATACTTAATCAAGCGTGGGACAGACGTACAAAAGATTTGGGTTGAGGTTTTTGGGTTGGGAGGACACCCAGTTAATGGCAGTTCAATTCTGACCATCATTGGCTGGTCGGATAGTCTATAAGTTGTACAAACAAATTGCAATTCAAATTTAAACTGGTCAGGTTTTGCAAGTCCACACCAATTTATTAAGAGAACATAAAAGATGACATTTTTTTAGTTGGCCCATCTTAAGATGGTGTCATAATGGTAAGGGGCATCCAATATTTTGGAGTGGGGGATGCTGGCGCAGCCGGTTATCCACCACGATAGTGCCATAGCAAAGTTTCATTTCATTTGTATTGAAAAAAAAAAATGGCCTCTGGTAACTTTTTGACTCGTTGTGATTGAAGGTGGCGTTCCCATTTTATGTATATCGTGTTGTTTACTTGAAAGTTAGCATTGATATGACTCACACTTAATATCATGGAACAAACATGCAGGTTCTATGGTAGAGCGAATATTTCTTATTTGCACGCTTATCACTACTGCATTAAATTTGGTGGTTAAACCATTAAAACATCAGCTTTTATCTACATTTTGGGGAAAGAAAGGTGATTCAAGGTCTGCAATTTCAGGGACAATGAGAAAATAGAATTTTGTACTAGATTTCTGACTTTCACGCTCACTAATATTCAAAGAATAAGTGTGGGCGTTTTCTTAAACTTCACACAAGGGCACATACACGAGCACACACACACATACACCCCTCACAGAACAGACAGACAGACCACAACTAAACACAACCCACACTAGCGAAGTAATCCATTTGCAATCTATGCAAGTAGACAACACCAAAGAAACAAACAAGTAACATTGCACTTTGTGCCTAACAGAAAATGTTTAATGATTACTGGTTGACGGGTGGTTGTGGTTGCGAACACGGCTACAATTAAAAAACGTTCTAAATCTCTGAAGGAGGATATAAATTGATCCGTAACAACACAAGTATCAAATGCAGCGGTTAATTTAATCTTAATGGTAATTTAACCTAAGGACAAGATTGTGTTTTGATTAAATAGGGTAAGAAATAAACCAATGAGTGTGAACAGCGTTTTAATAAAAATACATGAAGCAAAAAGGAATTGCGATAATTAGTTTTCTACAAACTGAGGTGATGCAGTTTCAGTCAAGAGCAGACATGTTTTCATCCATGTTTTGCAGATTCAGGGAGGATATCAAGCATTGACAAAAACAACAAAAATACAGAAAAAGAATAAAAAGGATCGATGGAGTCAGAAAAACAGTATGAAATCAGCAAACACAAAGGCAAGAAACAATCCTGATGTCCCTTGATTGTAAAGCATCATCCCTTCTCTGCTATTAAAGGTAGGTGCCTGATCATGGTCTGATTTTTCATATGTTTTCTCCCTATATGGAAGCATATCATAAAAATATTGTTACAAATTGATTAAAAATTAAATTGGTCCAACCATTGGATTAGTAGAAGCAACAAGAATTACGCAGTACACAATTAAGATGGCCCCCCACAACTGTGGCGCTAATCACATTTGATTGAAAAAAATATGGCAAAATCACCCTCAGTCAATTATAACCTGTCCAAAAAGTATACAGCACATGACTCTTCACGTGCTATCACTGTGCCACTTAGAAGTTCACTGAGTAATTGGTTTAGTCTGAGAGTGAAATTTTGCTTTTGATGCTACGCCTGCCCATCTGCAGTATAACATAAGCCCACACAACACATTGTGTGGTGGGGGCCAAAATGAGTTACTAAATGGGCCCACAGGCATGTTGGTAGACCACATTTTGGGAGACGTTTTTGTTCATGACATCAAAATGAAACACTTCCTGGGCTTTAAATTGACTGGGGGGTAAGGAGAAACATATGAATTTCTTCTGCTGATAACAAAATCTCTATTTGATTAAAGCAAAGGGGGGGTGGGGGTGATCGGGTCACCCACCTTTAAAAAAAAAGTATATACCCGGCAGTATAACTACTAACCACCTACTAATAAGTGAATTGGCAACCTCTCTTTGTCTTAGATGTAGTGGCAGTAATCAACATAGGGTTGAAGGTAATGGTGGTGGTGGTGGTGGTGGCAATGGTGATAAAGGTGGTGGTGTAAGCAACATGTGGTAGGGGACAGATTGAGAGAACTGAAGAGAAACAACAGTGTGTGGTACTGGAGGCAATTATCAGAATAATTTATTCTCCGACTACCTCTTAGTTTTCCCCCACCTAAAATGGCACAATATCCATTTTTCCTAAGGTGCTAACAGGAAGTCAAACCAGGACATGCTGTTGTAAATAAAAAGTTTTTTTTTATCAAAGACCAGAGATGGGCGAGCTGTCAGAGGGTACATAACAATTATTAAAATGGACAGAACAGGTCAATAAGCTCCAGGAGCACATTTATCATATGCTCTTGGGTCCACAATCTCTTGACCACACTCAAAATAGAACATGAAAAAAGAAAATTTATGCAAGCCTTGGCAATGTAGACAGATTTCATGTGTTGATGACCTTTATGCAAAATGTCACAACATGTTACTGAAGCAACAACAATGGGGATGTGGAGTGAGTATTAAAATTTAACGACAACTCAAACACCAATTGTGTCATATCGGTGTCAGCATTGTCATTTTAACATTTAATATAAAAAACAATGCAATATTAAAACTTCCATTTCCAATTCAAAATTACAATAACAATTACAAAAGGATAAACATCATACAGTGTATGAACCAGAGGCATCACCTATCCATGTATTAAACAAGACAAACAACAATGGCAAAAGATACAATTAGAAAAATGGCATCCATAAAAACAAGTTCCAAAAGATTATTATGATAAATTTATAATATACACAATTTTTTTTTTTTTTTTTAAAGGGTCATTCTTCCATGTACCAAGCAAAAAACTTCAAATACAGAAACGTAATCGACCAATCACATCAGGACATGCAAACATGAGATCCACCTTTACAGACCAAATAGATTGTATCATACATGTTAAATTTTATAAAGGCCTCCAATACACTTGGGCAATATGCCCAAACTGATAGATTTTCAAACATCAACCAATTATACAGTAGAAACCTTAATACATGCTACTTATTTACTATACAAAAAAAAATACATAGGTGTCTTTACATATTTACAATGTAATTGATAAATGTTTGTTGTTCATGTTTAATTGTTTTAAGCTACATGTACTAAAACGAGTAATACACAGAAATCTATAATGCAATGACACAGTCGGGAAATCATTACATAGTTATAATATATCCGAAATTTAAATCAACCCGTCTGTCAATAAACAGACGAGTTGCCCCTTTTAGTCGCCTGTTACGACATGCAGGGGAACACCATAGGGCCAATTCTTAACCCCGAAACCCGCAGGGGGCCCCATTTAGTCGCATTTTACGACATGTAAGGGGAACACATGGGCCAATTCTAAACCCCGAAACCCGCAGGGGGGCACAAATAATGGAAAAATTGGACCAGGAGACTATGTACAGGTATAATTTTGAAGTGTATTTTGACAGGTGTGCAGATAACATATACTGTAAACGGGGATATTTTCACGAGTAGAATTTTTCGCCAATGGGACAACAAACAACATTTTGTGTTGTGCCTAAATTTATGATTGATTATTTTCAGTGTACATTGTAAAATGTTCATGTGGAATTTGCAGGTGCGGGGGATCAGCGCTCGCCTCATAAGCAATAGTTGTGGGTTCGAGCCCAGCTGTCTCCCAATGTGTTGTGCACTGGGCAAGGCAACTTTACATCGCTTGCCTCTCTCCACCCAGGAGTATAAATGAGATGATACCAGCATATGCTGGGAGTGCAAAACACTCGCTGTGTGGGAGGATTGGCGAACCCCCCCACAGAAACATATATGAGGGTAGTCTGGCCCAACGCCAATGACAGAGAGATGGGCACTCGCCTGTGGGCGCACCATTTGCATTTTTTTAAAAAAACATTTCACAAGGTGTTATTTTTCACGGTTGCAATTCTTATTTGCAACAAAAATTTAAACACTCGCAAAAAATTTCCCTGTTTAAAGTATGGGGTTATGCGGCGTTATGATTAACTTACATCATTGTGAGGAACAGAGAATGACAGTCTGCTTTCTACCATGGATCTCCTGCACCGCAATGGGTGCCATCAATATCAGGGTTAGCGAGATGGGGGGTTTTAGCGATAGGTTTTGGTACAAGGGCTGCAGTAGAGTGCTTGAAGTAGTTGTCACGTGACAGAGACATTGACCGTGTTCTCTTGGAGCAGCCTGCTGAGAGGGGGGACCTTGTGGAGAGATTAATAAAAAGTTTATTAATTATTAGAAGGTGAATCATGGATGAGACAACCCATCTACCCATACACTCATCATTCATCCACACAGCCAAATACCAAGCAAAACAAATACAAGAAAAGCTTAGGCAAAAGAGTTGTCTATAAAAATCCAAAATTACCCTTGGTTTCAAGATTTTAAATTGTAGGGAATTAATAAATGGTAACTCGTCCCTTCAATTACAAGTTTCAGTTCGAAATATTTTCACTATTAAATTTAGCGAGGACAATCCTGTCAGTAAATCAAAAACGCGAGCTAAGCGTGAGCTTCCAATCATTTGCTGCCGAGACGGAAATTGATTCAAGCGCGGACCTGGCTCCATTATATTAGATTATGGAAGCCCAAAATCTAGCTCGCCAAAGGAAGCGATGCCAAACAAGTGCTAAAACCTAGTGCCCAGATTGGCTACCAATCTGACGGACCAGAATGGCTCTCACTAAACACAAATACAAGTGGCCAGCAATTTACTAACCACCTCCTCAGGTCAAGCAGGAAAAACTTGGATGGCACCACCAAATCCACAAAAATACAGCAATTAAAACTTGCATCATCCCCCTGGCAACAGTGCAGTCTGGAACATGACCCTCAGATGAACCTTTGACCTTTGGTCAATGACCTGTGACATCTCCACACATGAAGGAAACCCATTGCACCGTAACCCCAAGATGGTTTAACTCGGACTTACTTTAAACTTTTCGAAGGAGCGAAAAACGAAAACCTAACCAAAACCTTCCAACTGGAACACACATACATACACATACGGACATTCGCACCCTCGCAATATCCCCTCTCCTTTTCAAGCCAGAGGGGATAAAAATAAATCGCGGAGTAAACGTGTCGTCTGCTGTCATGGTTTGTGAATGCGGGCCAAAAGTCACATTAGGTCACCAAAACATGTCACCTATGGCCACCAGCCTTTCCGCCAAGTTACATTCATCGTACCCTTAATGGAACTCTATGGCTGCAATTATATTAGGGTTAGTTAACATTTTGACAGATGCAGTTTAAAAGTTATCTAAAGAAAGTGAGTGCCAGAAATGAGGTCCATGGTACAAAATAACCACCATTTAAGTATTAAAATATGGCAGCTAAGAGGCCGTCAGAACCCATATTAGGAAATTGTAACTCAATACTACTTTATGGTAGGCCCATTCATTGCTTTGAGCAACCCAAAGATTTTGATGCAACCAATCCGGACTTCAAACTCCACAACTCGAAATCACAATGTTTACTCCTAAACTGAGATTCCAAATTCTTTCAAAAGGTATCTGCATGAGCACAAGAATCGGCCAAAACTGAGGACAATAACAAGAATATCACCTTGAGCAAAAAACGCCCAACTTTATAAAATTAAACTGGATCATCGGAACACCTAGATCCAAGCCAAACTTGTGGGCGGCCTAGATTACTTTTTCCCATTGTACCTACATTGGAAAATACCTTGATGTGTCAAATGAATTGATTAAGGCCTAACCCCTGTGCCATTTCATAGTTTTTATTTATTTTTTTTTAAAGAAAGCAATATTTTCAATTTTAAAAGTACTAAGCTAGTAACAATTTTTATAGCACTGGCCAATGGGGAGACAAAAAGAAAATCTCCAGAGGAGTAAACAAAAAGTATAAAATAGTTTGGTAAATCAATAATCACACTTCTTGTTTATCTTTGAAACCTTCATTTTCAAACATATCAACCATAGAGTGTAACAAATATCTGCTATTAAGTAAACAAATTACGAATTACTTACCAACATATTTTTGAGTGGATTCTCTGGCTTAATGACGGATGTCGGACGGGATTATGTCAGTCTGGTTCCAGATTACAAGGAAAACAATATGAGGAAATATTTGAAAACAATAATCTGAAACCAATCAAGGATGTTATCTGAATGGACTTCAGACTGTTAGTAGTAAAATGGTATTGGCATATTGGCAGGGAAATCCCTAGGAATTTCAAATTAAGTAGCATCACACAACATTTGGAATCGAAGTTGAAAATTTAAGAAAAATGTTAAAAAAATTCCTTTGTGCTGTGCTCATTCAAGTGAGGGTATTATCATGTCAAAGTCATCTTGACGGATTTGTTTAACTTCAGGCTTAGTTTGTTAAGCAGTTAATGAAAACACAGAGACTATGTGTATTATCCCAGGCTTTATATAAGGACTAAAATGAGGACATTTCATGAGAGAAGGGGGACCAGTAGTTTGGCCTTACCTAGAAACACATTTTTCCAGTACAATTCTTGTTTGGCCACTTTGTACAGATGTTTACTTTTTGGTAACTCGGAAATTCACAAAGCAAAAATCTGATAGAAATTGAGTTGCTGCAACAAGTATTTTTCAAGATATGAGACCTTTTGAGGGGTGAATGTTACATTTGACAGAAATTATTTGTGTCATTTTGTCATCAAATGCTGATGCATTTGAAAACCACAGTATTTTGAAAAAACACCAGTATTTTGTTTGAAAAATTGATCTGTAAACACAATAGTTTGAAAATTGGCTGATATGATAAGTGTCCTATAATACAAAAAATAAATCCTCTCATAAAACCGAGGTCAAAACATGTTTGTAGCTTCTTCTTCTTCTTGTGTCAAACACAGGAGTTCTCAAAATAATCCAGCCAGAGATGGGTCCAACATCTGGCTCTGCTTCACTGAATCCGCAAGGTCCTTGTCTGTGTATTTGACCCAAACAGTGAGCAGACCAGAGATGTTCCGTTGTTGTGTGATGTTCCACAACCACAGGTAGTGTCCTGATCTGGCTTCCAGGTAGCCACAATTCTGCAAGGAAACCTTTGATCGGCCATTTCTGGTCTCTCAATTGTTGGGCATCGCCATTCAGACCATGAGGAGATGTCAGCTCCAGGTGGAAGATGCTCACCGGGTTCAATACCAATAGATGTTATTTGGTTGATAGCAATTCTTTCCTTCCACAAGGCAACCTCTTATTCTCCTTAGAGACTGTGTGCAAGAGGTTGGACTTTGCTTAAGAACTATGTCTGGACGTAAGGCGGTTTGGCAGCAGGTCTTGTCCGGACATAGTGTGCGTCACATCAGATGACACGGCAGCTACCTCTTGCACATGGCTTGTTGAAATGTTACATTGATGGACAGATTGTGCCCATCAAAATATGCAATGTTTGCAGTAAGAAAGAAAGAGTGATGTTAAAGTGAAAAATTACAATTCCTTTGCCCAAATTTACTTTTTTTATTTTTTTTATTTTTTTTCCCAAAACTTTTCATTTTAAACTGATTAAAAAGACCAAAAATACATGTACTAGAAATACACATTTTATGTCAAATAAAAAAAATTGGGTTAAACAAAAAAAAAAAAATTGGACCACTCTATCATAAATGCCTTGAATCCACTACATACCAATGATATTCATTGTGTAAGATTAACAGTACCAAATATTGATACTGAACACACTAAACATAGTTTGTTGTGTATTGCAAGTTGCCAAAAACAAGGTGGTTCTCGAACCATGTGTTTGAGCCTCATCGTGAGCAGAAGAAAATGTTGTACACTCAGAGTAAAGGTGATGAATACCCCTTTAATCCATCCATACAATAACCTTGACCCAATCTTGTATAACAAGGCGTGGGTCAGTGCTTATGAGACCAAGTTTGGTAAGTTAGTAGCATTTGATTTGTGGCAGAGAGAGAAAACAAATTGATAGATTTTCAAAGAATGGTCCGGGCCTTTTAAAGGCTGATCAGAGATTTCTCAATGACGGGCCGACATCAATTTCAAACAAATTGTGTTCTTGATATGCAATAGCTTGTCCAATACTAATCATTGTGTGAAATAACTAAGCTTCAAATCAAAGTCCTTCATATAGAAAAATACAACTTTGTTATAACATTCCGGATCCTGAATGTTTGTTATACACGGTCAATGGCGGATCCCGGATTTGAAAAATGTCAAAAGTAACGGGGGGCTTGAAAGGCTGATAAAACTGGTCCAAAATGCTCAAATGGGCTGATTTGCAAGGAATGTACAGAATACCGGGAGGCAGCGCGCGCCCCCCTCCCTGGATCCACGCCTGACGGTTTTATTCCTAGGCACGGTTTTATTTATACTGTGCTTAAATGTTACTGCATGAAAAATGACAAATTAGCTCATCTCTAATTTGAAAAATTAAGCATTTTAGGCGACTATTTCTAGTTTCGTAGATCAGTTATTTTAATTACTACACAAAACAAAGTATCTTTCGAAATCTTAGTCAGCCTTTAAATTGAACCCAAATGGAAACTCACTCCAATTCAATATCAAACCTATTGAACCTTGGGCAGTGGTTCTTCTGATAAAGTTTGAGTACAATTGATCCAAGAGTTTAAGAAGCAGATAACAAATCACAAAACTTTAACCGGACATAATAAAAAACAAAACTTTAAACGGACATGCATACAAATACATACTACGTGACAGCAGTAACGCCGAAGTTTTTGACAAGGGCAAAGCCCTTGGCCGTATGCGACGAAAAACTAGCGTCTTGCAGATAGAGATGGGGGATAGTTAGTGCAAGGCATTTAACATGACAAATATTATGTGGGTTGTCACACAGGGGTAATGTACCTACTAATAATTGCCGATCTAACTTACCTGTAACAAAAGCCGCTTATGTAACCAACAGCGAATGCCGACAGTTAACATAAACAATTGCTGCAAGATGATAGAGTCACATTTGATTGACTGCAATGATACGGCAGGCGCTTTTAAAGATGTCATTACATGCTTAATTAGTTCCCGGAGATCAAAACAAAAACACACAAAATTATAGTGCAGGAGATCGCAATGAGATGAACTAAGTAATCCTGAAGGGTTTAGGGAAACTAAAATAAAGCCCAACGCCTTGATGAAAGGCGAAACATTTCTAGTTTTGCTGAGAAAGTAAGAGGCAAGACAAAATCTATCTCTCATGTTCACAAAACAAAAAAATTCTAATAATTAAAAAATACAGAGGTTAAACAAAATGAGCAATGACCTTCCTTGATTACTTTTGCATGATCACTGTGGGAGCTTTAATTCTACCAAGAAATGATTCTGGCATAATTGCATTAAATAAAATCTCCTATAAACTCAAGAAGAAGCTAGAGAGTAGTAGAATGAACAACAGTTAAATCAAATGATTACAATGACCCAAAATGACTTTGGACTACTTGCAAGATCCAACACACAAAATCTTGCCTACCTGTCCATAAAAAAATACCATCTGAAAAGATTAAAATGAAAAAGAAACAACTTTAAAAAATTAAAATTAATTTGTCATTTTGTTTCAAAATCGAGCTAAAGTATGTGAAAAAACATACTTTGGTTAACTGGCAGTAGAAATTATCAAACATTCTTACGGTGGTCTGGTAAGTACATAATCCGATTCTAAATTTAAAAAAAGTTGGCAATAAATTGAAACCAGTGTTTGAAAAATTCTCAAGACTGGAAAGCTTGTGGGAAAAATGGATGCGACCGTTAGAGATTGCGGGTTTTCACTTTTTCGTGTCTGCGAGCACCTGAAGTAGTACTGATATAAAAATAGGGAACGGGTCCCAAATAGGTCGTCCGATGTATGTGATGGTTCCCGAATGATTCTGAAGTGCCACAATTGCAGTTTTGGTTTAGCATGCTCAACCTGAAATTGTATTCTGAGTCAGCAATTACAATATAAAAACAATGTAAAAAATAATTTCATGTTAACCAGGTCATTGTACCATAAACAGGACAATGTCCCATACCTCCAGACCCATGTCCCCTACGTCCGGACAATATCCCATTCACCAGGACAATGTCCAACCCCAGACAAATGTCCCAAATACCAGGACAATGTCCCAAATCCCAGAGGGGACAATGCCCCATAAACCCAGGGACATGTCCCATACCCCCAGGGCGGGCAATGTTCCCATACCTCCAGTACAATGTCACATAAACCTCCAGGACAGTTGTCCAATATCCCAGGGACAATGTCCCATACCTTCAGGACATGCCCCATACCTCCAGGAAAGTGTCCCATACCTCCAGAACAATGTCCCAATCCTCCCGGACAATGTCCATACTTCAGCCAATGTCCCCATACCCCAGGACAATATCACATACCCCAGGGCAATGTCCCATACCTCCGGGACACTGTCCCACACCCAGGACAATGTCCCTATCCCGGGACAATGTTTTCATCATATCCCAGGGCAATGTCCCATTCCCCAGGAAATTCCCATACCCCAGGACATTGTCCCATACCCCAGGACATTGTCCCATACCCCAGGACAATGTCCAAACACCAGGACAATGTCCCATACCTCCAGGACAATTTCCCATATCCCCAGGACAAGGTCCCATACTCCAGGAGGAATATCCCTACCCCAGCACAATGTACCATACCTCCAGCCACAATGTCCCATACCTCCAGGACAATGTCTTACCCAGGACAATGTGCCATACCTCCAGGTGATGTCCCATACCTCCAGGACAATGTCCAATATCCCCAGGAGGACAATGTTCATACCCCAGGACATGTTCCATACCCCAGGAAAGTGTCCCATACCCCAGGACACAATGTTCTTACCTCCAGGACAAGGTCCCATACCTCAGAACAAGGTCCCATACCCCAGGAACATGTTCCAGACCCCAGGACAATGTTCTATACCCCAGGACAATGTCCCACTACCCCAGGACAATGACATTACCCCAGGACAATGTCCCATACCCCAGGAATAATGTCCCATACCCCATTTGGACAATGTCCCCTCCCAGGCAAATGTCCCCAACCCCCAGGACAATGTCTTATACCCAGGACAATGTCACCTACCCCAGGACAATGTACTGTTGTATATCGAATCAAGTTCGAGAATCTGTAACTCGATCCCTCAGTTTCACCCTTTGGGTACTTACAGATATCCAGATATTGTGTTCACAAAAGTGTCATGATGAAAATCAGAAAATAGGTAAAATATGCTAATTATTATGCCAAATTAGGTACTTAGAATGCAGATATACTGTGAAATTGAATCTGTTTGAGAATCCTTAACCCCGAACCCTCACCAAGGCTAAGCTCTGTTGACTTACAGATCGGTCCAGATATTGGTTCACAAAAAAGTGTCAATGAAAATCAAGAAAATAGGTCAAATATGCCTAATTAATATGCAAATTAGTACTAGAAGCATATACACTGTTGGTAAATTTAATGTTCGAGAATCTGTAACCCCCCACCCTGCCTCCAAGTTTCAGCCCTATAGCTCGCACAGATCTCCAGGTATTTTGTTCACAAGAAAAGCTCACGACGCCGACGCCGCCGCCGCCGACAACACGGATCATGCTGCCATAAGGTCTTGCCTATCGGATACACGGACCTAAAAATGTTTAATTTTCTTGGTAGAGGGGTTCCAAGGTTTCAGACCCAATTATGATACATTATTCAAAACAAAACAAAAGTAACAGACCCTCTGATGCAAAAAAACATCCATAGAACCCCTTTGTTCTGGAAAAATATTTGAGATTTACTTTTAGTTTCATTAACAAAAACATTCTCTTATGGGGGACTGATACGTTAATCCGCGCTAGTTATCAATTAGATAATATTTTTCAAAGTCTTGACACAGATTATACCATGGGGAAATACTTCCGGCCGACCTACATTTCTTTATGTATTAAATTTATATATGTCAGACATCCATCAACCGTTTATTGCATTTTGTGTCCTGCAGTATCATAACAATGCAATTGTCTCCCAACTGAATGAGGTAATTTTATGCCTGAAATGATTACTTTTAATGTTCTACAAGTCGTTCGCGAACCACAAGTCTCGCCCTGCTTTGCGTTAACTGTAAGACAAAAGCCAGCAACACAGAGTGCACAATGTGCGAGTAAAGGGTGTCCCGAAAAAGTTGTGCAAGCAGGATAAACGCTAATTTCTCAACTAGTTTTACTTCCCACTATTTCTTTTGACAACAACCCACCCTATGGGTCACAACATCTTCCTTTTGGAAGATATTAATCTTGAGTTGAAATGCCCGAAATTCCCCCCCCCGCCACGAGCATAAGTCAGAGAGTTTTAGAATAGCAAGCACCCCTGGTTTTTGCATTTAATAGTATCTTTACTTCCTGCTCTTCATTTGACACCACCACAGGGGTAGACAACATTTTCCATTGTAAAGATATTAATCATGAGAGTCCTCAACAAGAGCATAGCGAAGATGTTTAGGAGTAGCAAAGCACCCCGGGTTTGCAATTTTGATAGTTTCTATACCTCTCACTCTGTCATTTGACACCACCCTAGGGGTCACAACATTTGCCCATTGCTGGAGATATTAATCTTGAAAGTTGAAATTCCCCACCCCCCCACGAGCATAAGTCAGAGAGTTTTAGGAGTCAGTGAGTAGCACCCCTGGTTTTTGCATTTATAGTACTTCTTATTCCTGCTCTTTCATTTGACACCACCCCAGGGGTAATGTTTGGTGGGTAACATCATTTTCCAATGTAGAGATATTAATCAGGAGAAGTCCTCAACAAAAGCATATATAGATGTTAGCGAGTCGCACCACGGGTTTGACATTCCTTTTGATAGTATTCCAATACCTCTACACTCTTTTCAGGTGTACACACCCTAGGGGTCACCAACATTTTGCGTTGTGGAGATATTAATATTGGAAAGTCCCCCACATGAGCACAAGTAAGAGACGTTTAGGAGTAGCACCCCCGGGTTTGCATTTAGAGTATTCTATACTTCTCACTCTTTCATTTGATACCACCATAGAGGTCACACACATCTTCGTTTGGGAGATATTAATCTTGAAATGTCCCCAACATAATCATAACCAGAGATGTTTAGGAGTAGCACCCCGGGTTTGCATTTATTAGTATTTCTTTATTTCCTGCTCTTTCATTTGACACCACCCCAGGGGGTCACAACATTTTCCATTGTGGAGTATTCATCATTGAAAAGTCGTGACAAAAATCCCTTTTCTTTCCCAATATCCCCAAAAGGAAAAATGTTTTTTAAAATTTATCAATTGGCAATACTATTTTTGAAAAAATTATGTGACCACATTTTTTAATTTGAGTGCCCCTATGGGAATCCAGAAAAGGCGTGAAAATGCCCAATTTTTTGCATCTTTCACATTTTCCAAGAATGTAAACACACCTGGCAACCCATAAGACCGACCCAGTTCAACAACCCGAACGTGAAAAACCATTTCAATGAAAACATGGGCACTGATCTAGCTATATTGATGTTAATACCTTGTTGTGGTATACTCCCCCCTTTTGATAAGTCTTGTTTTTTGTACACCTGTTTTGTACACCACCAACTCCACACACGCCATATCCTGCCAAATAGACACTGCTACCTAAGTTTATTGTAAGGTAAAACTAACTCCTGAATCAAATTCTTTTTGAAGGTGTAGTATTTCACACTGAACATTGACAACCTGAGCAAATTCGGTTGAATGGACCAAGCATTTAGCATTAGTTGCAATTTTAAAATAATCAAAGATTGCCCTTTAAGTGGCCCACATGCATTTTGACCACAATTATGATTCACACAAAAGATGTACCGCATAGTAGTCTCATGTAGCGAAGGATTTTGCATATCCAATGTACGATTTAAGCGATACAACAATACGCATATTTAATTAGATCAATTGCATCAAACGTGCCCCTTTAATTGACCCACGTGCACTTTGACCGCAATTGTGATTCACACAAAAGATGTACGCATAGAAGTCTCATGTATCTAAGGATTTTTTGCATATCCAATGTACCAATTTCACGATACAGCAATTATGCATATTTAATATTAGAAATCACTTGTATCAAAAATGCCCCTTTAATCGGCCCACATGCACTTTGACCCATTATGATTCACACAAAAGATGCCATGGCATAGTATTCATTCATGCTGCGAAGTATTTTTGCCCATCCGATGGACCGTTTCAGAGATACAGTAATTATGCATATGTAATTAGCTCATTTGCATACCTAAGCCTCACATATCTCGCACTTTCACATTGCAAGAAAGATGCGCATCGTGATAGGCTTTCTGCAGTGAAGGAATTTCCGTATCCGATGTACCGTTTCAAACTTATAGCAATTACGCTGATTTTTGCATATTAATTAGCTCATTTGCATACTTAATTTGCCCGAAATACACCCGAAATCTAATCGTTCGAGAACTCTCCAGCCCGCTCCCTTCCACCATGTTTACATCATTATACCCTTACGGAACTCCAGAAAACTTGTACACGAGCCTTGCGGGAAAATGTTCGTGATTATGCAAATTAGATACTTAATAAGCATATTTTACGCACCCAAAATCTAATCAGGTTCGAGAACTCATTGACCCCCCCCCTCTTCTTTCCACCAAGTTACATCATCGTAGCCATAACGGAACTCCAGATAAATCGTACACAAGCACTTGAACACGGACGGCGAGAGAAGACAGACAGCATGACAGATGGACGGACGGGACGGACGGACAGACAGACAACAGACAGAAAAGTGATTACTAAGTCTCTGCCGAACAAAGTTCAGGGGAGACAAAATGATACCCCTTTTGTGATGATATGATGTAGCATTCTTGAGGCGTAGGCAAAATAACTGGTTGACTTTCTTCTTTTTGTTTTTTAATAATTTTTGACATGACAAATCTGATTTACCACTGATATGTTTCTGCTGAAAACTATCATTTTGATGTGGAAGAATCTATATACGTGTGCATCACCATTTATATCTATGTATAAAACAAGGTTTATGTTATGCGCACTTGAAACAGGAACTTGAGCCCTAGTTCTTGCTGTATCTTATCGATCTGTAAATAACCCCCTTTTCCAGACAGACTCACTTTGTTAACTTAAATTACTAATCAAGGGTACAGTTTTAGCTTTTTGCTTGACGGTTCGTAGAGACAGCACTATCACAAAGTTTGTTTTTGTTGCAATAGTGATGGGTTAGTGGCTATCTCAAACCATGGACTGCCTACTTTAAACATGCACTAAAGCAAGAGAGAGAGAACCAACAGTCAAATTACCTCCTTTCTACAATGGATTTTTAATAATTCGCAAAGACACTGAATTTTTAAGTCTTGGATTCAGCAATCACCATTTTGATCTAGTGAGATCAAGCTAAATGGAAGGATGCAATACATCCAGGAGTTTATTGTCTCTGTTCATGGTTCTTCTTTCTCTTCCTTAACAAGTGTGTTCTTTACATGTGCGCACTCGCGGAAGACCCAACATGATTACGCAATGCAATTTCCTGTGATTGGTTAATATGCTGTCAGCTGCTATCAGGAACAGGCGCTTGGGTTTAATCGCATTGCCTCGCTTATGGTAGGCATAACTGGGCGCAAAGAAGAGAAAATAAACTTCTGGAAATAGTATATCATAAACAAAATCTCCATTCTATAGAGTGTTCTTATGAAAGAGGATTTATAATGTGAATCTTGTGACTGAATGCTTGATTCTACTAAATCTAGAAACTTAATTAACCAAATTTACAAAAATAACAAATCAGCAAAATCTCACAATGCTACAGACACAATGCCTATGAGCAGCAAAAGCTACATTTGGGGTATTTGGAGTGATCTTATGATAGGTCTATGCAGGCAGTCCTGAAAGGAGGTTTTGACCATCTTGTACACTGTACCTTGGAATAAGAGCACTTCCTCCAGCCCAACAGCACATTTCTTTTCTTTCCTTATAAGATAAATGGTAGTATGGTGATTTTCACCTGGATTGTAATAGTCTACTAGTTTTTCCACACATACTCCAAGGTAAACAGCAAAGCAGGAACTAAAAGTCAACTTGTGTCAATAAACTCTTGCTATTAATAATCTCTGGTATTGAAAGGTACTAGATATACATGTAATGATAACATGAGTACTTCTGTTTGCACTGCAGACGAAAAAGACATACTGGTATATGGCCTTGGTGGATTATCACTATAAACAAACCTGACGACTCACCAGAAAAAACAGAAACAAAAACAAGACAGCATGGCTGGAACCTTCCCAAAGATGTCAAAATTTACTGAATATTTTCCTGTTCCTTATTTTCCTGTTCAAAATTCACCTACCGTGGTATAATGTGCTAACACATCCCTTACAAGCACCTACCCCCTAATAAGCCACCACCCCTTACTTTTAGAGTCACGAAAATTCAAATAATTAATACTTTCTACCCTTTATTGATTGTAAATACTATTTACCACAAGTATTTTTGAACAACTTCCTCCACTTTGAAGGGTTGCTTTTGACTCATGTTACTCCTTTAATGATTGTGACAAAAATTGACCCTGGTGACTACACATGTGAGTAGACTGAACTGGATGCTTTATTGTTTCCTTGAGCATAAATAATCTGGAAGAATATTTTTTAAAGTCAATATATTTCATACTATCTTTTGACAATGGGCTGAATATTGCTCCTGTAGCATATTTGAACACACAAGATGCTTTTGCCCATATGCTCCTGGAGTAGTGGAGAAATATTCTAATCAAATACGCTCTAGGACCATATTGCAATATGGTCTTGGAGCATGAGCATACTTCTCCATATTACTTTGCTCCAATTTTGGTCCGGGAGCATAATGTCAGGCCTATCGAGAAGCGAGCTGTCACAGATTAATACCCACAATTCTAGAATGTTTTGTGTCTTAGAGTTGGGAGTTCATTCTATATCCTCAATTTTTGGACTAGGGCGGTCAAAACATGTACTCTAAGCAGAAACTTTTACCATGTGCACACACATCTTTATGTAATCAACAACTGAGACAAACAATCTACTATATCATATTTGAAGTTAAAGGGGTGGCTCAATTTATTATAAAAAGTTTTAATCTTGATAGAATTGCCTTCTCCCCCACAACCCCACTGTGAAAGTTTTGTTGCCATTATTTCAATCCTTTTGATTGTGAGAGATAATGAAATTTTTTAAATTAATATTGGTCGACTAAAAGTGGATCACATTTTCGCTAATAACATCCAAAACCAACACCTTTAGCTCATTAGCAGTGTTAAAAATAACAAAATAATGTGGTAATCCATCGGATTACCAAGTCAGAAAATTTTGCTAATCCACCAAAAATTTTGGTCACCTACGGATTACCAAGTTAGAAGTTTGGTGCACACTGTATTTTCATTCTTTATTTATGTTAATCATTTTTAGTTTACATACATTGTCCTTTGCCACTTTCTTTGGTAAGTTAAAACAAGTTGCAAAAATATTATTTTACGTAAAATGACTAGTTACATTAAAATCATCTCTAAAGAAGACATTAAAACACATTTCTCAGTCATCAATAAAAATTGGCAGGCACAATAGCTCCAAATCATAATTGTGTGGTCCTACTGAGAGTAGAAATACTATATCATTCAAATATGTTTTTTTCCTAACTATTAATGCAAAAATAGTTTTCAAAACAGCAGGCTTTGCAGTTTGGTGAAATACAGAATGTCCCCAAAAAAACTATACATCAAGATTAATTTTTTTTGCCCAAATATTTAAGATTTCATCTCAACTGGAGTTTTAGTTATTCTTCTTTAGGAGTGTTCCAACAACGCTTTCAATGAGATTTTTTAGTTGGTTGTAATTTGGGGGTCTGGTCATGAGTTATGGCTAATTATCTGAGACAGTTGAAAAACCCTGTTGGGCCAGTTTTCGGCTATTCTGTATAAACAAAGTTGCCATTGAAATCACCTCAAGACATTCTATATTTGAAAATTAAATAAAAAGTAAGTACCATGCTGCTTCTTTGTGATTTAACGTAATTTATAACTTTATAATGTCGGCAATTGCTAATGCTCAGACATGTAGCATTGGGAAAGAAATTAATTCCAAACAGTCTTGTTGTCTCGGCTTTACTTCAGGTTTCAGCGAAGGTAACCAATAAAAACAGGCCTTGTGAAAGTAAACAGAACCTTTTAATTGCAACCATCATTTCCTTTATTGCTCTTTGTTGACACTTTGTTTTTGTTCTTCATCATATTCCTTCCTGGCACTTGGAGGCGTGGGGATATGGGAAGGGTAAGTTGTCCTTCCACATTCGAGCGTTGTCCACACTCAGCAAGCCTGTAGACATCGTTGTCCACACAACTGTGCTGTAGAACTATTGTTTTCAGCAGTCAAATTCCCCAAATTTCCATGCATTCATGATTTTGTCCCCGCTGGAGTGGAGTCCAGCATTTCACAACCCACAACAAAATAATTTCTGGTGCTTTCACTGAAATAATACCTTGATTAGTCAATGCATGATGATACATTCACTCTGATCTGTACATATCTTTTGTTTGAAGGGTTTATTACACAATGATGCTACACGCCTTATACCATTAGTTCTCGAACCTTTAGGTTAACTGTGCCAAGTGGTATTTTATCCGTTGTGTTCAATTGACGATATATCCGCTTAGAGTCCATCAAATTGGATGGAAGATAAAAGCGAAGCGTTAGCTTAGGATTTGTCTAACAAATAAAGTCAAAAATCTGCGGAGGGGCAAAATTGACAGAGCGTTATATTTTTTTTATAATTTTGTTTGAGTGATGTTTTTATTGGGACAGTCTGCGGTTGCTAGAGTGATTCGAAATTCATATATTAAAAGGCATTATGATTGATGTGAAACCAGATTTCACAGTTCCAGGTTTTGCGTCTTTAGCCATCTTCAGAAAAAAAAGGTATGTAAAATTTTGACCAAATAAACTTATACATGACCTTGACCTCAAAATATTGGACTTCCTACAGACCCACTGTACATGTCAATGATTTATTCCGACAACTCTGTGAAAATGCACCCCATTTCTTTTTGTGTTATTTCAACCAACCCCAAAGACCTATAAATGACTCTGGCCCCCTATGCTTGACATCATACACAATCCACAGTCAATGTTATTCTAAGTATCATCCGTGAAAAATGCATTGATTTAATTGTTTAACATAAACCCATAGATTTACAACGATCATTTGGAAACACTCCTTAGGTAACTCAAGCATCATTCCAGCCAAAGGTCATTGGAATCCATTCTCAGGAGCGGACTGATATGCTGAGGAATGTTACCAGCCCAGAAATCAAAGAGAAGTTGGCTTCAGCTGGATTCAGCCTTTTTGTCAGTCCCAGTCTAAAACCGAGCAAAAGTCCCTGCGAAAATTTCAAACTCAACCCTAGGATTCAGTCCATATGTCCATCCTTTTATTGGTAGGAAGGAAAAGGAGTAAAGAGCCACTACAGCAGCACTGGCAATTTTTCATAAAATGTTAAATTCTTCAATTTACTCGAAAATGATAGTCTAAGCCATATTGGCAGAATCGAGATTACATTTTACACAAAAAAACTCAGCACTCAATCAAATTATATAGTCATTAGGGGCCGGTACTGCTAATATTTAATGTTACACATTTTCATAGTTGTTAGTTCTACTATAACGATAAATGGTTGTTATTAAACGATATGGTGAAAAATAGTTAAAAGACAATTACCCATTATATCACGCATATATAGTGTACTTGACAACAGTGACAGATGGTGGGGCAACACATAGGTGTTTCCTTCTGTAAAACATAACAGAGCCCAGATCTATACAACCCAGATTGACAGCCAACCCTTGAGTCTCTAAAAACCCACAAAAAAAGAATAAAATTTGTTGTAAAAAATACAACACAACAACACACAAAAGTTGAAAGTCATATCACACAACTCCGACTTACTAACCAGGTATACCATTCCTCAACAGCGCATACATCAAAATTGTGTTTTTATTTTCTCTAAATCAATGTTATGACACAAGGAAATACATAGTAATAGCAGCAGTGTGGATATTCTTGATAGACAATCTACTTAACTCACCTTATTGTTAAAAGTCGTGGTCTCAGTTCGACTTACTTCTATACAACAATTGTGCACATTAAGCAGCAATACCATGAATATTCAAATAAGCAAAGCCCCAACAAAACAAACAAAAACACAATGGTATCTAACTAAATACAGACGTTCCAGAGACTTCTGTCAAATGTTGTTTTCCTGTTAATGCGGTGCAAGCTTTGACAGTTTGTGCTACTTCCTCAGTACGAATACCCAGAAAGCAACTACATCCAACATTTTTTTTGTTCTATGTACAATTTGATTGGTTAGAAATCCCCTAAAAACGCCTATGCCATGCATTTTTTGTTAGTGAAAATTTGACTACTACAATAGGGAATGTCATTAGGGGGCCTGTAGTAGAGAGGGATAAAATATTCCAATTCACAAAAAAACTTTTTATACAGGGTGTTTTGAAAAAAGTCTTCAGTGTAAAAGAATGGTTATATTAGATTCAACCGTCCGTGTCACCGAGGAAAAGTTTGGACAGCGTCGATTGTTTGGGAGAGGAGGCCAGATATGTGGTCCAAACGATTCACCCTGTTTTCTGATGAACTAGATAATTTTGGCCTATTACTTAACATCACCTTTACATAGGGAGGGCAAAACTTTGTTCCTTGAATCCAAACTCCAAATGCCTCAGAATTCAATAACATTCAACTCACCGTTACATTAAAATACATATGAAGCACAATGGATTAGTCAGAATGTTTTGAGAGTTTAATATATCTATAAATGCGTTTAGTTGACTTGAATGCCTGTCATTGAGCATCTGAATTTGGATTTTTCTTGCTTATCAGACTGCATGATTCAGATGTTTCAATAGCGTGGATTTTATTTTCACACACTGCCCATCCCCCACATTCAATGCTCATACCTTCGGGAAAGTACGAGAGGTGACAGATGGGTTGAATCTACGATAGTTCACTTCCTGGAATTCCTGGAAATTTACATTTACCAAGTGTAGGCGAGTAGGATATTTACTTAGGAAATAAAGGGTTGATGCGTATCTTATGTATCATTATTTTGTAAGTTTTTTTTTCTCTGGCCTGAGGATACATAAGCCCATAGATGAAACTGCAAACCCTCTTTTTCTTGATTTAATAAGAAATGCCTTTGCTACAACAAGGGTCAGTAAACTGCATTTCATAATGGGCAATTAGAGGTAAGAGAAAGAGCAATAACCCTGAAAAATGCTAATTGTACCTCAGATATAGTCCACTACAGATGTTAAGCATAAACTGGGGCTTGTCCCTAGGTTTCATTGCTCTTTAAGCATGATTAACGCAGTATTGAAGGCACCTAAAATGCTAATTTTGCACTATTTTTTTATAATTAAAGGTATTCCTTGTTTTGTCGCAAATCCCTAGGTCTGAGGAATATGGGACCAATGCTGCATAACTTCACCTAACTCACTTCTTTTTATGAATGGTAGGCACGAATTGAGAATGCTTCGTCAGGTCATTCTTTTCAAGTCTGAAATATAGTCTTCTGTTTTGGCCAAAATGCCAAGCTAAATTTATGCTACCTACAACCTGTTACTCTTTCTCTCTCTTTCTTCTCTCTTCATATTCATCATCTCTCCTTACTTTTCGTTATGCTGCGGGTGGTAACCTAATTGTCCACAGATCCCACAAAAAGATCATTGATAAGGCTAAATCTCTATCATTGCCCCGCTGTGGAATAGCTGCCATTGGTAGCATCAGATAGGCTGCAGTCTTAGTTTTTTCAAGAAACTTCCTAGCTGCATTCGGGATTCTTCCTCATTTTCTTTTTTTTTTCACCCGACTAGCATTCTTTGGTAATTAGGCATGTTATAAATCCTGCTTTATTGTATTGCAATGTTGAATCATGGTAATCAAAAATGGCTCCTCAATTTACCCCCCTGCAACAAAGGCACATTTGCTGCAACAATTGGATTTTAAAACAGGCAGCTACCTTGGTGCATTGCAAGCAGTTTGGAGTGCCTTCCACAACAGGCCTACAAAATCCACAGGGACCGCCGGACCGCCGGTCCCAGAAAAATTTTGACAGCCTCAGAACATTTTTAAGCTTCCCCCAAAAAAAATCAGCGGGGGAAAAAAATTGGAAAAACTTAAGTTCCCCAAAAATAGATTAGTTCAAAATGAACCTTGTTTGTGCACGGATGGAGTCCAAGAAAATGATTAGGTTTTTGGTTTTGATCAACCTCAGTATCGGGAAGCGATCCGCATGCTGATAGGCATTTTTGAAAAATTTATTTAGGCTCTAACCCCAAGCCCCCCCCCCCTTCAGTACCACCTTGACGGGATTTAATTGGTAAATGTCGGCACCCTGATAAAATGTTGTATCGGTGTGGTTAAGGTAAAAGAAACATCGGAGAAAACACCAGTCTTTCAGAGAATTATTACCAATTGTTTGCCTGTTCAATTAACATCAGCAAATTCAAAATCTAAAGTGATAATCACCCCCAGATTAGCCCATTTGTCCCCGCTATCGAGGTTTTAAACATTTGCGAAAAATGCGACTTCAGGCAAACCTGGTTGTTCTGAACAAAAGGGTGGCCTTTGCATTTCAAAAAAGAACAGCGAGCAGTTATAACTAATTTTCCCTCCTCGCTGGTCATTTCAACAAGGTATTTATAAACGCAGAAAAGACAAAATGATAATAATCGACAATGCCAACATATTTTAGGCCTATATATTACTTCAAATAAATTTCTTTCGGGAAAGGTCGTTTGCAGTGGGGACACAGTTCCGGAAGTGCTCATTTATCTCTATTTCATCATTACCCCTTGGGAGTGGAGTTTACGCTCTGAGGAAATTCATTCAAAGTGTCCAATCAAAAATTGACGGCGCAAATTCTAACTTTATTCACACACAATTTGTTTAACATATAAAACAAAATATTGAGCATTATTCAAATTGTTATCTTCATGTTATGTGCATAGGTTGTTTTTGTTTTAATTTATTTTTTAAAAACGTGAAACAGATCTGAAGTCAGTAAATCCATGATTGAAAGGTATGTAGCCATCTCAAAGAGTTCATGTAACCCGGACTGCCTAGTAATTCCAAATAGTGTGGAGCCGTCAGAAACTGTAAACCCATGGGTTAAAATACCACTTGACCCGAGGTTCCACTTCCAGGGGCTGTGGATTCATCCCTTCGGACAAAACCATGGGATACTAGGGGTTGTATTTTTAGAATGCATTGGTGGTGGGGGGAGTTGGGTTGGAAAATTTTGAGAGTTTTTATTTTATTTATGGGAGGGGGAGGGGGAGCGCTGCAGAAACAAAGTTACCGTTGTTTATATTAAGCCCAGTTCCCTAAGCCAATTATTGTGCCACACTTTTCTAAAAGCGGGACTGGGCATTGCCTATACATATTGGCCCCTGAAAAAATTCTGATATAGTGCCAAAATGTAGCGCCTCCTATTGGCCTTTACAGCGCCCTCTATATGCCATAACTCCAACATTTTTTTGACCAACTAAGGTCCAATAAGGGTAAAAGGAGGCCCATATATATAACTATTCATTTACGTTAATACACTAGGGCTGGCATATTAGATTTCAAAATGGCCGTCCACTGAAGCCACATTAAGCAACTTGAGGTTTAAGGAATGATAAAAATTGCTAATTTTGAGGACAAACCCCCACATTAGTAATGATAGGAGTTCAGAAAGCCCACATGATGAGTTGCAGCAAGTAACAGGATAGCATCATCATGAAGTTCAAGATGGCGGGGTTGATTTCAAAATGGCAGCCATGGAACTATATTGGAATTAAGCCCAAATGAAGCATACCTTTGAATGGCGTTTTAAAGATCATTTGTCAGTCTATGGTTTTGATAACATAAGGTCCAGTAAGTGCTTGCAATATATAGGCCTGGATTTTAGGTCAATTATAATAAATTTATCCCTACCACAACCTGTAGATTTCACAATGGCTGCCACTGAAATATCCCTAATTATCCACTAAGTCCTTACTCGCTTAGAATGGATGATAACAAAAAAAACCCCTAAGGCCCCCGGTTCTCCCAATTGACAAAATTGTGAGAAAGAGTGTAGATAAGTAAGAACAATCCTGGACAGTGTAGAGAGCACATATTATCAGCCAATCGTGAATATCAATTTTTGATTGGCGGGGACCCTGAAACAATGGCTTCTTGCCATTGAATATTTTTGCATATATCTACCTGGAACACATTGAATCAGTAGTTTCTACTTGACGAAACATATTTCTAATGTAAGGATTTTCAAATGACCCCCTTTGGAGGAAGCTTAGTTTAGTATTGCCATACCAAACAGCTACTAAGTATCTAGTATCATGAGTCAGTTATTTTGGCACTGTTGGTAATGTGCATAAAGTAGCGTGCATTAAAGTCCAGCTATCCTGGATGAATCCATGCGCTTGAGCCACTACTTCGAACCACAGCTCACTCAAGCTATTTTGCCACTTAGAGATTGTGTCCATGATGTAGTTGGTTCCACCATATAGCTTCCAGTCCCAATTCATAGGACCAAGGTTAGGGACTAGGATGTATAAAAAATTGGACAGCACAAGTACGCCAAAAGAGATCCAGGGACTCAAAAGGCTCCTTGGACAGGCCCTGCAGTACTGAAGGGACAGTTAGTACAGATGACTCTTTGGACGTCTCACAAACATGCCCTCATTTTGGTACAAATGTATCAAATGGCAACCTTTTCTTGGATTCCCCTGGGGAATAAATGGCACACTTTTTTACCGACGGAACAGTTGAAACCTGAAATTGTGTCGACAGTGCGCCTAAAACATATACTCAAACATTGATTGTAGGGAAGGGGGAGGTTGTAGGGATTGGCAAAAGCTTCACGCTTTGACAACCCAAACACCACATGCATACCAGTATTTTTGTATTTCCTATTTTCGATTATAGGGTGCAAAATTAAAAGGTGGGTGACAAATGGGCACAACCTCGTCCCCCAACTAGCTACATCATTCAAAATTGAGATTGGTTTATATCAGAGACAGTTTGTACCACGGTGAAATATTAAGCCCAGTAAATGTTTCCTTGATATATGACAAAAAACATCCCCCCAAATGTGTGTCGACCATAATTATTACAAGTCTCTATGGCCCAAGTTTCCCGTACATTACTAATGTCTTGAGGAGTCCTAATGTGTTTGAAATCTCGGATTCAAAACCATTGGTTTACTGAGAGCGGTTGTTAGGCCTTATAGCGGAAAAAGGCAAGGACTCTTGTTGATCACTGTCAGACCGAGAAAAATCGTGAGTCGAGCCCCCCACTATAGTCAAGGTTGTGTCCCTGGGCAAGAACTTGAGTCTCAATGCCTGTCCACCAGCGAAATTCTGGGTAGTGCTATGGGTTTGAAAATTATGTACGATTCTATACGGCGATAGGCTGTGCGCTTGTTAAGGGCAGGTAATTCTAGCAGCACCTAAAGAAGCGAAATGATCGTGACGATTTCTTGAAGCAGGGAATAATAATTGTGAGCGCTGTGTGCTTGTAGAGCGGCATTTTTCAAATTGCTGGTAGTCTGATTATATATATAATGAAAAATCGCGACGAGCTACGCCCAATATTAAATTGTTCCGTATGCGTTTTAGAATCTTGGGCTCGACTGCATCTCCCCAATTTTTCTTGAAAACTATAAGCTCGACAATTACTTTGGGCTTAATGCGATCCAATTCTTTTATTAGATCCATTTATGCTTTTGCTATCCAAGTGGCTTGACCGATTTGACCAAAAACTTTGAAATTTGTTGTTTATATGAAAGCGGACATGATGTTTCACCGCCTTATGTTATATTCATCACTTCAAAAAATCTTCCCAGCAAGATGTTAACTTAATGCACCCTTAAGTGCTATTGCTGGAGATGTTCCATTACAGAAATGCTTTGTCAGGCCTTGCACCAAATCTAACATAAAACACCTTTGTGTTATTCACAAATTACGACTAGCAAACCAGTTTAATGTACTGTCAGGGACATGCCAATAATGTGTGCAATTTCGTTTCATTGTCCATTTATGTTTGCAACTTTGCACTAAGCTACCTCAAAACCTAGAGCAATTTTTCATCAGACCAAAGTTTAACAATATTATAACAAAAGGATCTCGTGCTTGGCCTCAGTACAAATAAAAGAATTGTAACTTGCATATCAATACCCATTGGATCATATCTCTAATTGATGGATGTGTTAGCTCTCAATGAAATATAGTAAGATGAAGCTCACATAATATTCAGTGCTGATTTTCTCCAACACAACGATCGTTTAACAAGTACCGAGTATGTGTCGTTCTTTTATACCTTTCCATTTCGAACCAGGCTCGTTAGCATTTCAACTGTAAATTCATATAAGTGAAGTAGGCCTCACATGGATAATCAGTGCGTGCCCAGTGGAAATCTACGATACGGCAAGCAAATATTGATTGTATCTCTAATGCAAATTTACTGCAAAGTAAGAGTGCTTAAAATCTAATACAGGACTTTGTTTGACCAAAGTAGGTGCAAATTGATCCACAACACCTTTCAGAGGTTAATTCATATTGTTCGGGGTTCCTAAACTTCGCCAATATATAGTTCATTGTTGGCATTTGAAATCAGATCGCCATCTGGAAATCGAGATTTTTGTATTGTTACAACTTGCAATTGGCCATCAATGTCGCATTTTCTGATATCTAAGAAATTCCCAAGGGGTTGTTTTGGATTGTCTTAAAAATTAGTTGTGTTTTATAATTCTTTAAACTCCCAATTAGGCGCTTAGACAGATTTCAATGGCGGCACATTTTGAAAAACTACGATGGCAGACCTGTTGATTTATTAACATCCAATAGCTCTATATCATAGGCATCTATTTTCCAGCTTTTTCGCTTACCTTAGTGGTCAACAAATAGCGGGAATATTTCTGGCATTTAGTTTTGGAAGTTCAAATTATTCTATTATGGGTAATTAAACCATATAGAGGGCGCTGTAGGCAATTAGGGGCGCCTTACCATCTCTTTGGCACTCCGATCCGAAAGTGTTGGTGGCTCAATATGATAGCAAATAACCAAGTGTCATGCTTTTAGGAATCAGTGCACATACTGCATATTTTTGTGCTTAGGGGACGGGCTATATTAACTCATGAGTATGTCCCGGTTATTTTTAGTGAGGGGGGTGGACTAAAGGGCACACTCTTCGAAAAAAGTAAACCTTTGTATTAACATAATTGGCAGTTAATTGGTTTGCAAAATTTCTTACATGATCATTGTTAACCTAACCATTTGCAAACAGGAGATATGGACAACAATATGTTCAACTCAAACATCCCTCATTATGCAAACATTGAAACATTGTTAATATTTGGGGTATAAAAGGGGAGATTATAGCACTCAGGGCTTCTTATTTTTATGAATAGCTATTTACAATTTCGTTTTTTAAAAAAATAGAACTAAAGTATGGCGTGGACTTCAATTTTTAAAATATGTTGAAACAAAAATTACACATTATAGGATTAGAAAGAATTAACAAAAGATTTTAATGCCAACGTTGTTGACCCAATCTGAAAGAATGTTTTCCTTCTTACCTAGCAAAAAAACTGATTTTCATGTACCTCTGTTCTTTATTTTCATGTCCAACCAGCCTAGTTTTTAGTTACAATTTTCCGCTTATTACATTTTTAAAACATTAATGGTTGCAGACTATCATTCTTGTTCAGCAAGTATTCGATGTTGCTAAGATACATTGTCATCATCATGCGACTGGTGACTCATACATTTTTTATTATTTTACAAGTGACTCATCCAATATTTGTGGCTCATAGTGAATGGTAATTATAGCTTCTTTTATACGTGTTTAACTTTATTATTCGTTTGGAAAATATATGAATCTGGCATTTATAACAAGAAAACCATACAATAACTTTTAATTAAAAGACGGGCTTTAATGATTTCCATGTGTTATTTTTAAGTTTTGGTGCGGTTGAAGTATTGCCAACACTCTTAGCATCCGCACCCTCCTGCAACGTTTATTAATTCAACCAATTAGGAAATTGCTGCAATATTTGGCAGTTTTGACACCTTCTTGCTTATTTGTAAGTTATTACTGAGACAGTTTATATAAAGTGGTGTTGAAAGTAAGTTGGAGAATATGGAAATAACAAAGATTTTATTACAACCTTTTCTTTTTAGTTTTTGGTGCACCACTAACAATCGCTCACTTAATTTCGGCTGTTGTACAGTCAATGGGATAGTCACACACGAACCACCAATGTACAACGTGGACCGTAATTAGTGATATAAGTTGTTAATTACGTCCGTTTGCTAGTACTTTAATTACACCTAATTTATTGGTTTGTTAAGAACAATGCCACAATGTTCCTTTGTCTGAAAACTAGGAATATAGAATGTGGACGTACTTTAACCTATAATCACAGAATTCTACAGATGAAGGTTTGAATTTTTCAAAAAAAAATCTCCAATTTCCCGGTCGGACGGGGTCACAAAATTTTCTTGGACCGGATTGTATTGCCCCTATGAAGAAAGAAATAAGCCATTGGCGGAAAGCCGGGGGGGGAGGAAAACATATTTTTGGTAGGTTTGGACTAACGGTTACTCATTATACCAACAGTAATAACAGATTTGGTATATTGGCAAAAAAAAGCATTGGGTTGAAAATCAAAATTTTACCGTTTTTAGGTCACAAAACGTGACCGAGGAATGGCCCAAAGATGTTTTTTCGAACCATGAGAGGAAGCGAGCTTAGGCGAGCGGGTGGACTAAGGGTGGGTGGGTCCAGGGGGGACCGTCTTAGGACCCATGGGTGGGAGTACCAGGGGCAAGCCCCGTGCACGGGGGTACAAGGGTGCAGAGCAACCCTGAATGCTCCTGCGGTTTGGGTTTCAAGATTCTGAAAACACGGCCTTTCCTTGCGTTACTCTTCAGACCTTTTGGATCCGCATTGGCATGCAAAAAATCAAAATAAATGTAACATGGTCTCTTCTTTTCTTCTTTTCTCTGTCTGTTCCTCTGTTTTCTTTTCCTTTCTCTGTCTTTTCTATTTTCTTGAGAACTTTGAGGGGGACTTTAGCCCCCCCCCCCGGGTTCTATGCCAGTGGTAACATTAATTTTAGTGGGACATTGTTTTTCCTAATTAAAAAAAAAAAAAAAGCCAGAAAAGACAAAGGACACTTGTAGTGGTTTTGTCTTGTTTGGTAAGTTAAAAAGGGGAACCTAGCCAAAAAGAAAAATTTATATGTCATTTTACAATAAACATGACACTTAAAATGTTACAACATTTATTATGACACTTTTAAATGGGCGACTGCTTTACATTACATGTATACCCTTTGGTAGTATATATTTCCACCTGACATTTTTTGTTAACTACCTCAGCATGAATTCAATCATGGATTATTACCTAGTAAATATTTCCATATACTATTTCTGAAAATTTATGGGGCCATAAATTTAAACAAAACAAAAGGTAAAAAAAACCGGCTCAGATTTGTCCAGAGAGATCAAAATACATTCGGTTGCCAAGGCCCTTTGAGGCGCCCTCGACCCCCGCCTCAGGGACCTTCGCATATACACGCTTGTTATGTGCGTCCGCGCCCAATTGTACCCCGAAAAAAATTGTCCATCAATTAATGGCCCAGAAAGACTGAACATTTTTGTAGGCTGCCCTCCGCCAGCTATCTACAAGATAAAACTGGATATAAGAGGCTCTCAATAAAAGGAACCACCTGTTTTTCTTTCTCTAATTGTTAAACATCACAGTGGATGTGGAAGGATCGTTTGTAAACCCCGTTGTATTCGTTATATGTCCAGGTTTGCTCAGGCCGGGAATTTCCCTTGAGGAATGGTGATCCTCACAGTATCGTGATTGTGGGGCTTAAATTAGTTTGATGGGGCTTATTACAATGTGCAGTGTGGTGAGAGTTCCACACCAATCTTGTGAAGGAAGCATTTTACAACCCCACAATGCACATTCACCAGTTTGAGTCTGTTATGTTGGACACATGCTTTTCTATCAAAGTCACAACCCTTTGGTGACTTGATAGCCTCATGTGGCCTGTTTGCGCTTAACCGGTAGAGGATGGACCATTTGCCTCCGCACACCATCCGTTGATACACAGGGCCATTGATCGGATAGGGATTTCAGACTCGACCCCCAGTGTCATGCGATTTGTGATAGCGATCCCCATTTGCACGTTTTAGTGAGTCACTCCAAGCGGCTTGGTGGTGGGGGGCGGGGGGAATTTTGGACAAGCGTGACTCACCCTGCAGTTCCCTCGACCCACGCGACGCTTGCAGGAGCTATGCCAGGCATAATTGGAAGATATTTTACGAGCGTCTCATTGCATCGGTTCAGAACGACATCAATCTTGTGTGAATGTCTGTGACTCCATACTGGTGTGCGTTTCAGCATGTTTTTTAAACTGCCAGCGCAAAACAGTTGATGTATGTAAATGGTCCAAGGAGGCACCCCCACGTTCCGTCCCTGTGGAGCCTTCGAGGAGGGTGACATGAGAATGAGTCTTGGCCAGCAAACTGCAATTGGTTGGGTTGGATGGAAAGTAAGGCGCGGTCATTATGACACAGAGGAATGCTTTAGTGTGGGTCGTTGTTTGTGACAGTTTCTCCTATAGAGAGTAATGTTAAGTTATCATTTTTTACCAGCGTGAATTGCCAAGGTGGATCAAAAACAGGAAAAGGACAGTCTTGGGTTTATGAGTTTTTTCAAGCGTCATCGGTGGAGAATTGGCTTACGAGTGATTAGGTCTTTCTGCAACATGCTTCTAGGCCTCAAAAGGAATGGGCACGCTACTCCAAATGCCGTCTATCGGGTCTGCGTAGGAGTACATGCAAAACAATCTCCCTTTGGCATATTTGAAACGGCAAATGTTGAAAAGGATGGGTGCCAGGATTAGAAAACAGTGGAGGGCACATTTTCTAAAGTTGTGACTTTTTCTACTGCATCTGCCCATTTAGGTCTCCAGGAACAAGGTCACCAGACCTAACTCTAATTATGGATTGGGGGCAAATCTCAAAACCGGCTCGTGTACAGTGAAGGTCCTCACCAGGACAATATTACCAAAACTACAACAAACAATTAAAAATGCATTTACTGCAATCGGAAGAAAATGGCCTAGTGCAGTGTGCAGTATGGATGAGCCAATTAGGGTATGGCTATGGAAGGGCATATGTGAGGATGCAATTATGCAAAACTACCATGTAACCTATCTGAAGAACAGACCAAATGTTAAGTGCAGTGGTAAAACACATGCAAGACAGGGCACCCGCATGTTACGCCCAACACCAAAGACAGAACAACAGATGTTTGATCCCATGCAAATCGTATATTTTCCATTTTAGATCAATTTTAAGGCAATGGCGACACAATTTGACCAACTGATATAGTAGGGAATGCAAGAGCTTATTAACTACTCTAAGAATCGGAAAATTCGTTGCGGGAATTTTGCCGTTATTAGCGACTACAAATTGTCAATTTGTAGGTTTTAGCGCCCCTCTCTCTATATGACAATTTCCCATAGGAAAGACAGTAAATAGATTTTTATGAAAAATCATAGTTGCCACAATTGATTGGAAATTTCATCAAATTTACCACAGGAAGTAGTTCAGTGGATAAAATACTCCAAAATAGTTGTCAAAAAGTGTGTCGCCGTGATATTTTTGTTTTATCTTCGTTCTTGTCAAAATAAATGAGGACTTTCAACAGGTCTGTGAGAATGTGAAGACCAACAATAAAGGCAAGAATGCTGCTGTATGTGAATAAACCAGATTTGAAATACCACCTGTAACGGGCCACATCTTGAGATCCCAAATGTAGGCCGTATTCCACTGTTTGTGGGACTATTGCACATTACACGACTTTCATCAATAGTAGGTAATAAACTTCAAAATCCCTGAAATTGCAAAAATGTGGGGGGAACATGTGACTGTTAAGAGACAAGTTCAATTCCAGAAAAGAAGGGCCCCCTATTTTTTTAAGCCCGAAGTGTTTGCATGGGGGGGGGGGGGGTCTGGAATGCTTTAAATGTATTAGTCACACTGAGTGTAAAGGGATTACAATATAACGCCGTTTTGAGTAATAAGGTCGGTTTGAAGAGAGATTTTGCATTTCTTCTAGCCCACAACAGAAAATTAAAGCATTGCTTTTTATGGGGATTGATTCAATAGCAGGCAAGTTTTTAAACACGCTGTTTTGTTTTCTTTTGTTCTGTTTAACCAATAAACCTTAAAAACGTTCTGGTAGATTGGTCTTGTCACCGCTCACATGTAAATTGAATAGATATCGAATCCTCAAAAAAATTCCTCCTGTCCATTTAAAAAGTTTGGTTAACTCTTCTTTTTAACCCACCCTTATCTCCTGTGGAAATTGATTTATCCCAAGGCTTATGACGGAGAATCTCTAAATACCACAGATAGATTTTCCTTGGGGGTGTGTACACATGAAGCCAAAGTCTTGATTAAAGTCTAAGCCATCATTCCAAGTGTAAACAGTGATGCACCCACATATACCAGTGATGTTCAGGCATTAGGTACCTCTAAAAATTCTGGATGGATTGACATCAGAGGGTGAACCTAGCTGCAGTGAAATGAACTGTGAATACAGACCCATTTTCTCTGCACACAGGACTAACACTTAAATGGGTCCAAGGAAAGAAAGAAGTGATAAACCTACTCCAAATCTTTATGGGCCATCCATTCAATAAACGGGGCCAGAAAAAGAATACTATACCTGTGACATCATTAGTGAAAAAACTCATTGATTCAGGCAGTGTTCGATTTAAAGGGATTAAAGACAAAATTTTTAAATCTTTAAAAAAAAAAAAAAATAAATAGTTCACTAATGTCATCACCAACCCAAATATTGAATGCTTTCAGTCCCTCTGTTAGACTTGCACAAAACCACATCATATTCATTTGCATTTATGGGACCTTTAAACATCCCCTCCAATTCAGTACCTAAATAGATGCAAGCAAGTGGCCCCCACCTGTTGATTAGCAACTGGGGATTCTTTGATAAAGGCAAGCATCTCAACACTTACTCTGTTAGAATTGTTCAGAGTTATGTTCATCAGTGCATCAACATGGACATGTGATGTCGATAGGCTGGTTTGAGTGGTTGGGATCCCCTTACAGGAGCGCACGAGACCACACATAAGCTCCCCCTTCACACAGATATTACGGTGCCATGATGCCACCTATGAAACAGATTCTGAGCAACTTCAGGTCATGTTTTTATGAAGTAAGATTTAAGAGTAAAATATTTGAGACCTGCTACCTAAACAACAACCTTGTACTGTGCGCAAGTTGAAAAACAAGGCGGTTCTCAAACCAGGGTGCTTGCCCTCATTGCGTGGCGATCGGAAAATATTTAATACCTTTGCATGGGTAATATTCAGAAGGTGAGAGATGGTACAGGAACACTCATTTTAATCCAGCCATATAACTTGACACTCCAATCTTATACACAACATATGAGGCTTGGGTCAGTGTTTTTTTATAATGACCAAGTTCAGTAATTTGTAGCATTTGATTTGTGGACAGAAAAAACAAAATTGATAGATTTTCAGAATTTGCCCCTTTAAATCGACCCAAAAAAGACCTCTCACCCCACGTGAACTACAAATACTTGGGCCATGTTTTGCTTTAAATTTAAATCAAGCTAAAGTATTGTGATAAAGATCCCATTTAAAGTTCTAAAAATGACACTCCCTTTTAAGATGATTAGATTTAGCATTCTGGAGGTGTTATCCAAATAACTGGTTGAAATTCTTTGTTTTTTATTCAATTTTTGCCATGACTATCTGATCATTACCACTGAAGTGTGTCTGCTGAAAACTATTATTTTGATGGTGGACGGAGTGGATCCACCATTATATCTATGTATAAAACAGGTTTATGTTATGTTACTTGAAACAGGAACGTGAGCCTAGTTCTTGCTGTATCGTATCGATCTGTAATTATTTAACCCCCTTTGCCACAGAGCTCACTTGTTAACTACATACATAATCAAAGCGTACAGTTTAGCTTTTGTACACGAGACTGGGAGTATATTTTTATTTGACTGTTTGTAAGAACACTATCCAAAGTTTGTTTTGTTTGCAATTAGTGACGTAGTGGCATATCTCACACCATGGAATGCTACTTTAAACAAGCTTAAAGCAAAGAAAAGGGGAAAAACGATGTCAAAAATTACCTCCTTTCAAAACAATGATTTTATATTCTGCAAAGAACAATGAATTTTAAAGTTAACTTGGATTCACCATTTTGACCTAGTGAGATCAAGTTAAGGTGGCTGTTAAGTCAGAGTAACTGTTTTTTGCCGTATTGCTTAATTTGTTCCAGTGTTCCAACATATATAAAACGGATACATATTGAGAAGGAGAAGGAAATTGACTCAAGGAATCCAAATATGTAAAAATTTTCAAAAAAAAAATACGTTTTTTTGAGGAAAGGAAAATCATAAAAAATGGTGATTTTCACTCATTTTTTTGGTTGTTCCCTATAAAAAATATAGAAATGTTTAAGAAAAATGTTCCATGTGTGTCATTTTTGTTTCCAGAGTAATAGAGTTCTAAGGTCTGTATTCCCCTTTTTTCAAATTCTGCACTATTATCAAAAATTTGCCAACAAAACACAAAAAAAGCCAAAAACGCATGTTTCAATTTGGAAAACAACAACGCAAGATTGTTCAAAGGTTGACATAAATCACGATTTTTACCAAAAATTAAAAACTAAAATTACATTTAAATTAAAAGAGGAATTTTGAATCTTAATGCATTTAATTTCTTACCTGTTGCTGATATGGTATTTCGAGTAACTGGGAACCGGAAGAAATACGATATTTCGCGAAAGGGAAACACAGAGAAAAATCGACCATTTTGTCCCAAATTGTCAGTTTCGCTACAAAATATAGCAGGCTTGTTCAAAAACACAGGCGTTTCATCTCTTATTTCTTCACATGCTTCTGGCACCAGGTGTAAATGCTTCATCTGGTACTTATGATCAAAATTCAACCAATTCTGAGGCTCAAAGCGTTGAAATTAAATCCCATTCTGGTTGCAAAAGCATCTCACGTGAGCAACCTATTTTTCAATTGCATACAAGTTACATGGGTATGCGTCATATCGAATCGATGCATGAAGGCGTTTCTGATGCGGGCTCATTACATCGCACGCGGCCGAATAGCACAGACGAGTATGAGTAATATGCGAAAATTACCACCTTTTGCAGTTCAGCCCAGTGATTGTTTTTGGTCAAAAAAATGTGTAACATAGTAAAGTAACTGAACAAAAATATGAGGAAAAAATAAATATATATAGATTCTGTTAAAATATATGGAAAGAAAACATGTAATGCAGGTGAAACATGAAAAATAAAAGCTGGCATTTGACAAAGTCCTGACTTCACCAGACACCTTAATGGGAAAGTGTGCAATACATCCAGGAAACTTATTGTCTCTGTTTTGTGGGTTCTTCCTTAACAAAGTGTGTTCTTTACTGTGTGCACTCGCGAAAGACCAAAACGATTTACAAAATTTCCCAGGATGGTAATATGCAGTCAGTCAGCTGTTATCAGGAACAGGCGATTGGGATAATCGCAGTTGCCGTGTATTGTAGCATAACTGAGGACACAAAGAGAGAGAAAAAATAAACTTCTGGATATTGTATATTAGTAAACACAATTGCCCTTTCTACAACAAGAGTTGTTCATATGAAAGGGATGTAGGAATGTGAGCTGTGACTGAAATGCTTGATTCTATTAAATATAGAAAATTACCCCAATTTACACAAAATAACAAACAGCCAAATCTCACAATGCATACGGACACAATGCCTAGTGAACAGGCCAAAAGCTACATCACTGGAGGGTATTTTTGAGTGATCTTATGATAGGTCTATAAAGGCAAGTCTGGAAATGAGGTCTTGACCATCTTATACCTCAGAATAAAAGACTTCCTCCAGCCAGACTGCACCTTTCTTCCTTATAGATAATGTAGTATTGGGATTCACAGGGATTGTAGATAGTCTATAGTTTCCACACATACTCAAAGGTTAAAACAGGCAAAGCAGGAACTAAAAGTCAAATTGTGTCAATAAAATCTCTTATATTAATAAAATCTCTGGTATTGAAAGCTACTAGGATAACAGGAAGATAATGATAACATGAGTCCTTTTGTTTGCCAATGCTAACAAAAAAGGAATACCACCAGTATATTGACTTTGTGATTGGTGTTATAGAAACCTGAGACTTGCAGAAAAACAGAACCAAAAACAAGACAGCATGGATGGACAACTTTTGTAAAGATGTCAAATTGACTGAATGTTTCCTTGTCCTGATTTTCTGTGTTAAAAATTTCACCCTACCATTGATCTAATGTGCCATATCAGCACTTAATTAGCACTATCCCGTAATAAACCACCACCTCTTACTTTTAGAGTCACAAAAAACCAAATATTAAAACTGTCACACTGATTGGTTTAATAAAACTCTTACCACAAGTATGTGAAACAACTTCCTCCACTTTGAAGGGTTGCTTTTACTCAAGTTACTCCTTAATGATTGTGACAAGAAATGACCCCGGTGACGAGCTAGTGCCCTACAAATGCTCAAGGCATACTCATACCTATGGCCAGCACTCAATGAACTATATTCCTAACAGCTCCCTATTTTGCAACTGGGTGGAGAGAGGTAAGTGAGGTAAAGTGCCTTGCCCAAGTGCAGAACACATTGGCCTCAGCGGGACTCGAACCCATGCCCTTTGGGTCATGAGTTGGTTATTGAATCCACTGGATTACATGTGCCCTCGCAGTTTTCAAAACAGCAGGCGTTACAGTTTTCTGGTGATATATGTGATGCGATCTGGGAAAACCCGCCACATGGAGGGAAATTTATATTTTGAGTTTTTACTATCACTGCAGTTTGAAATATTAAGTTTCCATAACTGTTTACTTCTTTCTTCTTTGATACACACATCAAAAGTTACGCCTTATACAATCTGACAAAAAATAAAGTACAATATAATAGATTTTAAGCTATTTTCTTTATTTTTTAAAAACTGTCCAGTACGACATGTGGCGGGTTTTCTCAGATCACATCACATATGCTAAAATGATTTGAAAAAAGGTCACTAGGATAAACCAGAATTTCACAGTTCTAAGTTTGCTGTCTTTAGCCATCTTCAAGGTATGTACATATTTTCCCAGAATGACTCCAGGTCACTTGTTGATCGCAAACACTCCTACTGACCTTGAAGCCCAATGATGGACATCCTACATGACCACAGTACATGCAATGATTATTCTGAGCAACATTTTAAAGAAACTGCACCCATTTATTATTTTGTGTATATTTCACAATGACCCCAAGGACCCTACCCCCCCCAAATTGCTTGACACATCCTACCTCACTCACAATTGCCAATCATTATTCTGAGCAAGCTCTTTGAAAATAAATTAATTTTTCTGTATTTTTTTTTCAACAATGCCCAAACCCCCATCACTTGGCCTCAATTTGACAACACTCAGGTAACCATCAAGACTCATTCCAGAGAAAAGTGGCTTCACTTTTTGACATCCCAGTGTCAAAACTGAGCAGCCCACTGGGAAATGTCCAACGCAACCTATGATCAGTCTGGATGTAGAGAAGATAAAAGGTAAGGTACAGTGAACGGACTGTTGTGACAACAGGAACGGAGAGATTCCACCCTCTTTCGAAGGATGGGCCAAACTCCACCATACAATGTTGCTGTATGGGGTCGCTACACCTGCCTACAGCGAGTCGTTACCTTCCCTGCCCAAAATTGAATAATGCTGGTACCGCATTACAGGCCAACCTTGTTTAGAGAGGATTAGATTGATGTAAAGCGCCTTTCCTCACGGGCGAACACATGCCTCAGTGGGGTTCGAACTCACAACCTTTGAGGTGTCGGTCGGAGCGCCTTTATCCACTTGGATTCCACTGGACCAATGGCCCTCAAGAAGAGTAAAAGCCACTTATTGGTTTGATAGTAGACGACTGACGTTCCCATATAAGACAACTAATCAGTCAATCTAACTATATTAATTGTAGTACAGGGCTATGACAATACCCAGGAACCCAGGTCCCACCTGACCTTGGAATTCCAATTAAGGGTTTCCAAATGAAGCTTTAAATTTAAAATCATTTAATTTTGACACCACTTTCTACAATCTGTTACTACAGCCACAGGCCAGAATTGGACACACTGAAAACTAATTATCCCATCATCCCAATAACCCTTAAATTAAACCCCACA